>OU343220.1:309785600-309998100 GCA_910596185.1 Chrysanthemum makinoi | reverse complement strand
ACGGAAAAATGTGGTCTAACTAAGGTATACTCGTTTTATATTCGTGATCATTTTCGATCATTTACCTGATCACTCATAGTGTGTATCTAGTAAAGCTTGAACTCATATAATTAAACCCGTATAACTCTTGTAAGAAGCTTGTATTAGAAGTTAGATTAGTTGGTCAAAGCCCGTCTGCAAGCTCAGGGTCCATTAGGATTTAGGGTTTTATGATCTTGGCTTGCTCATTCATTACCTAACAATTACAATATATAGTCTCTTTAGATTATTCTAGATACAACTTAGGCGAGCTTGGACTAACTAATCCAACTTCTAATAAATATAGCGCTAACGTTGTCACAATAAACAAGAGTGGCATATGAAGTTCACGAAGAAGATTACGAAGCCATGCAGTTTCAGCCACTGTATTAACAACACCCCGGTACTCTGCTAATTAACATTAGATCGCAGGAGAGTATTGCCGTTTGGATGACCATGAGAGTAGATTATCCTAAAAAAACACAATAACCTAACTTCTAATAGATTGAAGTCTTAATACTAAACCACTTAGTGGTTGTTAGCGTGTTTTCGAAAACATAATCTGATTGTTGTATTTTTTGAGTTGCAAGTTATTAATAGTTCATAGCAATTCGATAAATGGAAACTTAATTTGAATATTTGGGTACGTCTCAAATTATCTTATATAATTAGGCGACAACAACGTAGATTTTGCTCAACTAATTCATCAAAGGGTAGATTATCACACTTCAAATAGCAAAACAATATCCAAAGTATTCTCTTTGTAGTCTGTTTAATAACATCTGATTTTATCAAGTTTCTTATCGATTGATATTCTATGAAACGTTTTTGTCAAGCATCTCTTAGCAAAGTACCATGTAGCACATGCATGTCACTAGTCATATTCAACTAATCATATAGCACTACTATTTGTTTGGAATCGATTTAAACGTAGTAATAACAAGGTTGAAGACGCATGCTATGCCTATGGAGCACCCAGAAGACGCATCTTGCCTTATTAGCCTCAACCCATATGACGCGTATTAGGTGTTGTTTTGGGAGAACTCGGTTGTGCAGATGATCGAGTTGTGGAAGTATGTTTTGGTGATGATGTTAGCTGTGTTATTACACTAAGTTACCACTAAACTAAGGGTGTTGATATGCTTACCAAACTTTTTGATTATTTCATCATTAAATCATACCCGTAATGCACACAATAAAACACCGCTATGCATGATTAATGATGTATCACTTTAAGTGCCGTGCACATCACCTCCCCTAACCTAAACTCTCATTTATTAACTCAGAAACTCTGTAATAAAAAAGGAGAAAGCTACTAAAAGCACAAGATGTGGTGAAGAGGGTTTATCTCTTCATCACCGTCACGTCAGCGCCACCTCAGTATAACAAACCTCCACAAATAACCACAACAAACCCCCTCCCTCATAACAAACCTCAACCTCTTCATTTGGGACCCACCACTAAATAAAGCATTACATATTTACCAAAAAAAAAAAAAAAAAAAACTGACAAAAGTACAAAATATACGCTCGTCGTGCCCAAGAAGAGGGTTGTGATGAAGAGGGAGGGCGGTCTGGTGAAGTGCCACGACAAGGTGTCACAGTGGACGACGAAGAGTTATGAAGAGCCCACACCGGGTGCTCTAAATGAGATAGTGGAAGACTGGGAGTGATGATGGAAGAATTGACAAGAGTGAGTCGTCCAGATTTGGGTATACGCACTACTCAAAAGAAAGAAAGAAAGAACCAAGCAAGTGTGCAGGCAAAATAGAGACATTTCACCCACCATCAAACGTCCACATCTCACTTTCCTTTCTAGCTAGCTGCTTCTTATTTATGATTATGATTATCATACTTGGTTTCAACTTACTCAAATTTAAATATGTAACATGTGGTTGTTCATTGTTATAGAAGTTTTGAAATACTCAATTTGATTTGAAGTTTTGAACCATAACTACAAGGTTTCTTGACACATAATGACAAGTTACAGGATGCATGTTACTTGAGATGTATATAGTATGAGTGTCTACGTCTCTTTTTCGATCTCACTTTCACCTCCGAAGATTAAAATCAGACTGGGTAAATAAAATACGGCCGGTTGGTCAGTTGGTGTTACAAATACATGTTACAAGGGATTCGTTAATTTTTTCTTAGACACACAATTGACTGATCAATGTAGTTGTAATAAGGAGAAACCAGAGCATATTCTAAGTTACTTCTACTTACAAAGATCAAAACAACATTAGCGTGCATATTGTTAAAAAAAGATAAATACTCTGATGAAAAGCAGGTCTATAAGTGGAACGGTTTTGAAGATGCCATAGGTTATACTTTGTAATGACCTCTAATGCTGCCCCTAGTAGGTGGATTCAATCCCTTTACTTTTCACTGCCACATTAGCTTTCTTTCTTCAATGACTTTCAGGCGATTAGGTGCTACAGTAAGGGCGACCAAGTTGTTTTTATTTTTTATTTTTTTTAAACATTTTTAACACAAAATAAAATTTCATTAATAATTAAAACGTTACATAAATAAAAACGAAACGAAATAAAAACAATAATATATTAAATATAAAAACGATACGAAATACATAAATCATAAATCTAATCTGAATGCTCCCCGCATGCAGAGTCATACGAAGGAGTACGAGAACCGCAAATCCCTCAAGCGAGCCAAATCTTCCTCGTCTAGCGAGGTTCCCAGAGCTTCGAAGTTGGTAGTCGCAGTTGATGCACCTACACCATCGTTTTTGTTCTCCCGATAGCTCCAATTGATTTTGGTGCCGACGTTGTCCGTTATCTTTTGAACACACCGCCACAACTTGTCCGCAATCTCGCGATCTTTGCGGGCTTGATCTTTCAAAAATTTGTCGATCACAGCTTTTCGCTCAGCGTAATGTCGCTGCAACTCTTGTAGTTTTCTCTCATCTGTTCCTTCTCCGCCTTCGCCTGGTCAAACAATTCGATGACGCTTATAATAGCGTCTTTTCGAGCCTCATCGCCGTTATTTCATTGATTTTGAACGCATAACTTGCATATCTTCAATGGAATTGGGGAGACGGCAAGCCATATTAAATCTTGTGTTGAGAAGTATTTTGAGTTTGAATTGTGTGAAATAGATTTGTGAATTGAAGTGTGTTTGTATTGTGTATTTATAAAGGTTAATTTTTTTTAAACCGTTGCAAAAAACGGTAATTTTTTTGAAATAAAAGCTTTAAACTCGATCGTGATCGCGACCAACTGGACCTATTGTTTGGGCGATCGACTGGCTCCACAGCAGCAAGATCGATTGGAAATCGATCGGCCTACTCCCACGATCGATGCCAAGATCGATTTCTGCATGTTCTAAGGTCGCCCCAGGGGATTCAATCCTTACTTTTCATGTCACGTCACTTTCTCTCCAACGACATTCACCGATTAGGTACCCCAGAAGGGTGACCAAGTTTTTTTAAACATTTTTAACACAAAATAAAATTTCATTAATAATTAAATCGTTATATAATAATTCAAATAAAATTAAAACATTACGAAACTTATTAAAACATTACAACACTTATTAAAAATCTAGGTTGTGGCGTGCCTTGATCGCGTCTTTGATTTTCTGCATTGTTTCTTGTTGTACTGCGGGCAAAGATGGGTCGATCAAATTCAATTTTTTGTTCATCTAGTGCCAATTTTTTGTCTTCCCTTTCTGATCTCTTTTGCTCCATCTCCAACTCCTTTTGCCGTTGTTCTAGCTCTTTCTTCTTCAAATCATAGTATCCGTCTGCCAGCTCCTTCTTCTGTCCGAATGCCTTGGACTTGATGACTTTCCATTTCTCGGCAACACCTTCCATGTAGGTAGCTTTCGAAAACTCCGAAGATTTCTTTTTATTCTTCTTTGCGGTATCACAACCAATTGGTCTATCGACACGACGCAGCACATCCGAAAGTGCAAATTCGAAGTCGGTTGAAGTCCTTGCTTTTTTGCGACCCTCATCTTGGCTTAAAAAAGCCGGCATCTCATTATCCTTCCAAACAGAATGGTCCCTCAAAATCTTCCAACAATGCTCCAAAACAAACGGATGATTACACACTAGTTGGTATTCATTACACGCCGTGTATAAACAAGTGAGGTCATTCTCACCACTTCCGTAATTCCTGTAAGCATTGTCGTAAATGGCACAAAATTGACCAACTCTAGGACGAATCCTATTTTTTCACTTTGTAATGATAGAGTTGTACGTTCTTTCTGCACCAACCTCCTTCTCAAAGTAAGTAATGACTTTCTGCCAAAATCCTTTAGCATTTTGGTTGTTTCCCGTTATACTATTCTCGGATACACCACACCAAGCGTTGCACAAGGCAATCTCTTCTTCTTTTGTCCAAAGCGACGAATCATTCTTGGTTTCTTTCTCGACAACCTTCTTCTTCGCCATTGTGGCTCGTTTCTTCGGTTTCACCGGTGACGTCTCTTCTCGACATGCTTCTTCTTCTTCGTCATCAATGTTAACCGAATCGTGATACGATCCATGAGCCGAACCGCACCGAACCGTGATACTCTTGAGCCGGATAACCCGAACCGTTCCAACAAAAATCGGATTGTTGTATAATTGTTCTTCGAAATCAAAACCATCAAGATTTATACGGTTAACCGGAGAATATTGTTGATAATTTGAATATGAAGACGTTGAAGAATCCATTGTTGGACGGCATACGATTCGGGTGACCCATACATAGATTGGTTGCTTCGACGGGAGTGGCTTTGTTGTTGTTGTTGTTGGATGTTTTGATACGGTGGAACAAATGGACGATTCATAAAAAATGGATTGTTAGTTTGTTGTTGTGGAGCTTGTTGGGATTGATATTCGAAAGCAGGGGGTTGGAAATTGATTCTTGGTGAGACACCGGTTAACCGGAAATTCGGATCCGATGTTAAAATATGCGGGGCGTTTTGTGTCAAACGGGATTTTCTGCCTTTTTGTTGTGGTGTTTTCTTAGACATTTTGATAGAGATAATTATGAGATTTTTGATAGAGAGGATTGTGAGATTTGTGAGTTTAGTGTGTAAATATGTTGTGTATTTATAGGGTAGTTTAGTAGTATTTATTTATTTATTTATTTTTTATATCAAACGGTCAAAAATTTAATTTTCAAACGGTTTGATTTTTTTTTTTGTTTGGATATGCAACGGCTAGAAACAAAAGTTGAATGTTTGTGGTTTGTGGTGTCGATCGAGCAGGCGACCAATATACCTTTTTTTTTGGCGATCGACTTTCACAGATCAATTGGAATCGATCGCCCAATCATCCTCGATCGATTGTGGATCGACTCTACTCGTCCCAGCCTAAAGTAATATGAAATGTATTACAGTAGTTGATATGCATAGCCATCTCATGGATTTCGGTGGTCCAGTGTCATCACCACAAAAAAGTCTTTAAACATACATATAAAATACACATGTATCAGTAATGCATGAATTCATTAAATTGAAGCATCATATTGTGTATATATAATTGAAGTGCATGAGATTTTTTGGCCCTCGTCAAGCGATGACTCTGTACAATGACACTGCTTGCACTCCTTTAAAACGGCATGTTAATATATTGTCAGTTTAACTAGAAAATAAATATGATGGAAATATAGTAGTATCATATTAGATCTATAAAGAGCTCAAAAATATATTATTAAACAAGGTTACGCACTTTATTTCTTAAATATTAAAAAGGTTAATTGTTTGAAAATGTATCATATTTGTCACTTTTTGTTATTGTGTGTACTAAATTTTTTCTTCATTGTGTGTACTGAACTTTTAAAATTCGATTATTGTGTGTATTTTGTGACCATTTTACCCTTACTTTTTAAAAATTCTGAATGGTAAAATGATCATTTTACATGACTGAATATTCACAAAATACACACAATAATTGAAATTGAAATAAGTGGATCTTAAAGCAGCTCATGCATGCGTTAGTTAACAGATGATGGTTGTTTGGTAGCTTCATTTATTTTGGGTCATCTTCTGCTTAGCTTTGTGTTATTTGGTGCTTTTAGGGCTTTTTTATCGTAGATTTTGGTTATTTGACTTCTTTCTTGACCTATTGACCAAGTGGTCTTTTAGGTTGGGCACAGTCGGCAATTTTTAATCGGTCGGTCATGTGATATGACCGATTTTACAAGCGGTCATGTTCACTGCGGAGCTCAGGTCGAACATCGGTCGTCAAACATAAAAAGTAACAATCGGTCGAATTTTCGACCGATTATTACACACGTGTATATATATATATATATATATATATATATATATATATATATATATATATATATATATATATAAATATATATATATATATTTACTTGGTCACTGACTATGGCAACTTGTGAAAGGTTTATGGATAATTATTAATATTAGTATGACCGGATTCGAACTCGAGACTTCGGGATTGCACACATTACGTATGAGAATCAATGTATAAATAATTAATATATAAAATGTTATATTTAATTATTTGATCACGAAATAAATACTTAATGATATTTAATATTTGACGAGTTTTGATTATCGGTCATTAAATGTCAACGTGATATGAAGAAAAGTTAACAAGTCAAGAGAAGGTTTTAGGAATCCTCTTTTGGGCTTGTGTTTGGCCGATTCTATAGAATCCCACATCGGAAAATATAGCAATCTTGACATCTACCATAAGGCTATAAATACATCCCTATGTATTCATCTTTTGGTACACTAGATTTCAATAGAAGGCCAAACTTCTTCTTTCTTCCCTCTTGTTCTTGGTCGACGAGTGAATCCCCATTGTAAGGGATTTACGAGTGATCTTGAGCATAACAAAAGTGTTTGGTTAATCTATTGTGATCAAGAACCTAGCTTTTCTCATTGATTCGTTACTAATACGTGTGTACAAGAACGAAGAGCAAATACACTTGTGTTTGCATATCTTGGGTATTCGACTTTTGATGTGGTCGAATTATACAAACCCTAATTTATTAGGGTTTAGGGTTTCTTGGTTGATGATCTTAATTGGGGGGTTTTTCATAAACCCTAATTGCATTGATTCTCAAAAGGTACGCATATACTTTTAATTCGGTTAATTAATTTACTAGTATTATTCCTATTACTTCCGCTGCATGCTTTGATGATGTTTACATGTTTACTTTAATTGTTATGATTAGTAAAACCCAACAGTGGCATCACCAAGCCGTTAATATGATGTAATTAATTACCGAAACACATAAAAATTGAATCTTTATGATTATATGCATGCTTTTTATGGTTTCTAGGGTTTTGAATTCGAAACCCTAATTTTTTAATTATATGGTCGATTACCCTTTTATTATTTAATTAGGTTTTAATTTTGTAAAACTTGTAGAAACCCTAGGATTGCATGCTAATTTTATGTGGTTAATTAATGAATAATTGTTATGTGTCATGTAATATGCGTATCTTGGGTGATAATTGTTATGCGGAATCCATGGTGGAACATACATGTTTTGCCATGGAGTATTGTTTGTAATAAATTGTTTAGTGATACACACATGTTCTATTTATTTAATAATTATTGAATTGGGGAAGACCTCAATTATAACTAATAAAAATTCGTTAAGTTCTAATTGGTATATTATTAACTTTGACTTACGCAATCGACTTGTCGATGCATGTGGCTCATCTACCTTGTAGGTGAAAGCCCTAGTTAATGTATGCATTTATTTACGCCTAAAATTGTTTATTAGAGTTTATTGAAATAATTATGCATGTGGCTAATTGTTTTTTACATATGTTAAATTGTTTAGTTATATGTTTATATTATTTGAGTGTGTTTAATTTTTTATTAAATTGCTTTTTTGTTTATATATTGTTTGACATGTTAGTAAGCAAAAAGGGTTTTTTGAATAGAAAAATTAAATGGACTAAATAATGGCAAAACTGATTTGTTATCTAAGTATTGTTCTTGAACTTTTAATCGATTGATGCGACTGTACTAAATGGTTAGAACGGCTCACCCACTCGAACAAACTATAAAGGGGTTAATTAAGAAGTGCGCATCGACTGAATGGATGTCTAAGGTTATGCTTTTGCGCTTACCGGTCCTCTCCCTGTGAGTTCGATTGGAGCTACCTAGTATAACCATTCTATGTACGAAGCATCTTAGTGCAAAGTTGTAAGTTTCTCAACGCATCGATTAAAACTTTGTAGAATTCAATCTTAGAAATTAAAATCTCATGTAAGTTTTTTGAAAATATTATGCTATAAAGTTGTATACATGCTTCTTTATACATAAGTTTTGATTACACGTCAAAAATTGTACCATTTAAATTTAAGTTTATGCCATCTAATGATATGAAACACTTGAAGTTGTAATTTAGTTATGTGAGACCTTGATCTAGATTACAATAACAAGGTGAATTATTTTGTTGTGTGAGACCTCAGCTTAATTATTTGCAGTTTCTAAATTAGACAACTTAATTAAGTTAGTTAGTGAGACCTATAACTTAAGGCATAAGATGGGATAAAACATGCTTACATTTTGCATTAATTGTTTTGGCAAAAATTGTAAATCCCATATTTTATAGGAATTGAAAACTTGTTTGTCAATTATTGTTCTTCGACAATTACCTATTCTATACTTTCATCACAAGCAGATCAACTGATGTGGTGAAACTATGATAATGAGGGTCCTAAATTCAAGGAAAATTCTATGGTTAATATGAATATTGACCAAGGGTATTTTATTTTCTTGAAAGATTTAATTATCGAAAATACTAAAATTGAATTTTGTTAATTCTTTTGATTGTATTAATGCAACATTAAACCGTAAACGTGGTTTGGGCTTTGGTAAATTGATCTAGTTCTGTTTTCAAACAAATGTTTGATCAAGAAAAATTTACTAAAAAGACAAACATTGACTCTTTTCCATGGAAGAAGAGTGAGACTCAATCCTATTCCTTTTCATGATTGAGAAAGGTATGTTAGGAACATTAGAATTGTCTAAATTCTAATATAACTCATAGCAACTTTAATAGTTAAGAAAATTGCACACCATGTTTTCCTTAAGAGATTTCATTACCCTCTGTTGGTGATTGAATTCTTATATGACATTTTAGTCAACTAGAAAACATGTTTGACATTATATGAGTTATTACATTAGAATCTAGACTAATTACCGCAAAATTGGTAAAAGACAAACTAGTATATTTTATCTAGTTGTTTTGGTTTGACCAATTAAAGGTGCTACACACCATTGTGAGGATAGTAGACCTATTAAGAAAGAAATTGCATGATCAATTTTTCAAGTTAATAGCATTGTTGGATGATTCATCATCTACAAAGTAGAATACACTCTTTTATTACCTAAGTAATTGTTACGAATGGTCTTTAAAAGGGGTAGCAACGTAATAGCACGCTGTTTTCACTGGTTAATGAAACACTTACAATGTTTTCAAATCCAGTGGGAGTTTGGTGTATTACTGAATAAGACATTATTGTAACGTTGTCTAATTCAGTGGGAGTTACAAGATTTATTATCTTGGTAGTAACTCAGATTATTTCTAGATTTTCTTGAAATAATACATTACATTAAAAAATGTTGACATTCATATTCTCAAGGATAGTTGTGAACGTTTCCTTGATAATTAAGTGCTCCTACATCTACTTGTAATGCTTATATATCTATGACACTATCATATTGCTCACATAAACAAACGAATGTCATGGTGTTTATCTGCTATATTGTGTTGTTCTATGCACAAGTGGGAGAAGTATTAATTGTGTGCAAAAGAACAAACACATACAAATATGATTAATGGATTCTCTTGATCGTAAGGTAAGAGATTAACGTTCTAATAAGATTGACTTGTTTAGAACATGTGTCAAGATTATAACATAGACAACTTTTATGTCTTATATCATTCAAATTATAGAAACACTTGAAGTTACATTTTAGGTTAAGTGAGATCTTGGCTAGATTATAATCTCAAGGTAAATCTCCACTTGTCGTGGGATCGGGCGTGGATGCTTTTGCAGTTTCTTAAGTTGGACACTTTATGGAATGACATAAATAAATAAAGTAATACTATCTTAAATATTTATGTATTTTTAATGACATAAATAGATATAGTAGTATATTAACTTGAAAATTAATTAATTGAAACCATGGCGTGGTGTTCATAATAACTTTAAATTATAAATGTTTATGTGTTTCTTTGTAAAGTCACAAACATGAAGTATTTTAATTATTACAAGACTTATAATATAAAGTAAGATATTATAACTGTTATGTCTTTTGACTTGGTCAAAGAATACTTATGTTATAAAACATGCAATTGGCTTGAATATTCTATTATACCATTAAGTTGATTTAGTTGGTAAATAGGTAAGCCAAAAGGAATATGTTTATCTTATATTTTGTTAGATTGTATTACAATATTAATTCTAATGAAATACTGTATGTATATGGAATGTTCAGTTAGAAGAATCAAACATTTGTTATATTGTTTGATTCAAGATAACAATATCTTTTTTTCTTCCAAAAGCTATCAAGGTTAGAAAATTGAGTATTGATTGGATATACTTAATAAAACTCAAACCTAGAAGATTAATAAGACACCATTTTAGTATGGAATGTGATGAATCACATTGAGTCTTATATTGAAGTTCTGATTTGTTAAAACTACTTATGGAGTAGGTTATTAGCGAACAAGATTTACGAACTGTCAATGTGTTTTGTAATATCCACAAGAAAACAATTTAGTGTTGTTCTAATTGCTAAAGTATTTATAGATAGTCTTTAAATTACAAAAGCAAGTGGGAGTTAGTTTTGTTTAGATCTTGAAGAGATTAAATTACAATTACAAAACACATAATCTTCTAAAACATACTAGTGAATATCAAGATGAGGTAAAATCTGATAGACCTCAAAAAGGTGGAATTCTCATTCATAGATCCGCAAGGATATCTCAGATATTTGATATGATGAGAAATATGAATTACAGGATCATGGTAAACCTGTTAATCATAATGATATATTACCTAATATTGAATTGTGGTAAATTATTCATACTATGAATGTTAAGATGCTGTCCAAAAAGATAATCAACTTTGGAAACTTGGTTTATCTTAATAAAGATGAGTTTCTTCAAAGAAAGAAAACCCTAGTGGTTTAAATCTTTGTGTAGAAATCATATGGACAAAATTGTACATGTGTTTAATGCATGACTTGTGACAAGATTATTAATCACACTTAAGCAATTAAATGTGATTGAATATTCTTTCCTAGACACATTAAATATATAATGATTATGATTGTCATACTTATTTTCATTGATATGAAAAATGACAATGGAATATTAAAACTATTTCTTATGTAATTGCTTTTGCGAGGACGATAAGCAATCGAAATGAGTTTTATGAATTCACATAATCTTTGAAAATGTACAAACTGCAACAATCCATGAATGGATATATGCATGCATCTAGGAGATGATTCTTATGTTTAACTATTAAATCAAAGTTTTGGTTTTAAATTAAAATAAGATAATTTCTAAGTATTCCTGAAAGATAGTGGGAGTATTATGTTTATTTTCTTTAAATCTTATATGATGTGGATAGTAACATTCCATCTAAGATAGATGTTAAGTTTTAGTTTGGAATGGAACTTCACATGAAAGATTTAGAAAATAAGACATACAACCTTGGAGTATATGTTTATTAGTAAACATGGC
The DNA here is from genome assembly GCA_910596185.1 of Chrysanthemum makinoi. Classification (NCBI taxonomy): domain Eukaryota; kingdom Viridiplantae; phylum Streptophyta; class Magnoliopsida; order Asterales; family Asteraceae; genus Chrysanthemum; species Chrysanthemum makinoi. Next base: position 309,986,372 of record OU343220.1, on the reverse strand, counting down.
GGTATTAAATAATGAGTCTAATAGAACATGATATATCATTTGGAAAATGAATATGTAGAACATGAATGAAATCTTAGTTTGACACAAGGATTTTTCATGTACATCATGTTATTGTTGTATCATGCTTGAATGCAAGATGATTTGACAACATTGATATCTAATGAAGTTATTAGATAACTAGTGTAATGAATATTCTAATAAAATATGTTTGAATCTAGAATTACATTCCTCAGCCTGGAGTTGCTCTCAAAATTCTATGGATGAGCAATACAACAATTGTTGCGTAATTGTCATAGCTCACAAACTTGAAAGTTTGATAGGCATCAAACATTACATTACACTGTAGATATTGAAGTTTACGGAGATTTTAAAGAGCATATTGTTGTTTTGAATACAATGATGCTGGTATAATTGAGATGACACTCAATACTAGTCATGGGAGGATTTCATCCTTGTAAATGGTCATGTGAACTAGTTGTGCTCAACTAAGAGCATAGTTGCATTATACAATAAAGAATAAGAATACTTTAAACTTTAAAATGTTTGAAAGTTTGATTGTCATAAATTGGTGCTTGAGGATGTCACACACTTTATGAAATATTATGTGGCAATATCAAGATATTTTGAATGCACACATACAAGAACTTCACTAGTTGAATTCTTGAAATAAGTATTCTCAAAATTCCAATAGATCAAAGTTTGTTGAAATTATGACTTGTCAACAAGTATGATTGTCATTACTTGAGGTATAATATATTAACAAGTATTATCATGCATTGATCTATTTAGTATTTGGATAAGGGATGTTATGAACAAATATTATTTAAATGAAATAAAATATTGGTTATGTTTATTTTTCATTTTCTTAATATTATATCCTATATTTGCATGTTTAATCCGTGAATAACTTATGTTATTCTAAAAGTCCGTTGTCGATCAATGATGTGGGAATGTCATTGAATTAAGACAAATCTGAGTTTTGGTAGAATATACTTTTAAAGTATATTGATGCGTGGGACATACCAGATTCACATAATATTCAATGAATTGAATCTAGGACTCATCCCAACTTTACATGATGATACTTTATGGATCTTTGTTATTAAGTATATCATGAAGTGTTTATCCTCAGACTTGAGATACCAGATAACTGATATGAATGTAGTGCATTTGTGTAAGATAGTCTAACGCTATCCGTAAATGGTAGTTATAAGGGCTATTTTCAGAAGTGTTACAAATTTCATGAGTTATGTTTGTAGTCAAGAGAATTTGTTCATTTGAATTTGTTTCAAAGCATAATACTATAGGCCCCTCGTAGGATTGGCAAGATGTTTGTAAGGCCTTACCCAAGATCTATCTGGAATACGTTCAGATGATTTGGTAATCTTGTTAAATCAAATACAACGAGAAACAAAATATTAACTTATGAAATGACTTGATCCATATTCATAGTTAATGTAGTATTAGTAACAAAAGAATAAGTAAAAATGATGAATCATTAAATGGTTTTTCCAGGAAACCATACTCGATTCGATCTGGAGGCATTGGCGTGTTAAAGCTAGACTAACCAATGTCATTACTATATTAAGTAATATCCAAGTGGGAGCTGAAAGGTTTATGGATAATTATTAATATTAGTATGACCGGATTCGAACTCGAGACTTCGGGATTGCACACATTACTTATGTGAATCAATGTATAAATAATTAATATATAAAATGTTATATTTAATTATTTGATCACGAAATAAATACTTAATGATATTTAATATTTGACGAGTTTTGATTATCGGTCATTAAATGTCAACGTGGTATGAAGAAAAGTTAACAAGTCAAGAGAAGGTTTTAGGAATCCTCTTTTGGGCTTGTGTTTGGCCGATTCTATAGAATCCCACATCGGAAAATATAGCAATCTTGACATCTACCATAAGGCTATAAATACATCCCTATGTATTCATCTTTTGGTACACTAGATTTCAATAGAAGGCCAAACTTCTTCTTTCTTCCCTCTTGTTCTTGGTCGACGAGTGAATCCCCATTGTAAGGGATTTACGAGTGACCTTGAGCATAACAAAAGTGTTTGGTTAATCTTTTGTGATCAAGAACCTAGCTTTTCTCATTGATTCGTTACTAATACGTGTGTACAAGAACGAAGAGCAAATACACTTGTGTTTGCATATCTTGGGTATTCGACTTTTGATGTGGTCGAATTATACAAACCCTAATTTATTAGGGTTTAGGGTATCTTGGTTGATGATCTTAATTGGGGGTTTTTCATAAACCCTAATTGCATTGATTCGCAAAAGGTACGCATATACTTTTAATTCGGTTAATTAATTTACTAGTATTATTCCTATTACTTCCGCTGCATGCTTTGATGATGTTTACGTGTTTACTTTAATTGTTATGATTAGTAAAACCCAACAACTTAGTCGTGTCTGGTCGTCGGAGAGAGAAAGTTGATGTGGCAGGGATGACCTGAGTTACGACTGTGCCCGGCCTTACTATTAATAAAATTTCTTTTCAAATGAAAACATATGTTGTTCGTGTGTAGAGTTTTCATTTTTAAATTCATATTTTCAGGAAAATATAGTACTCAAGTCATACGGTTATGAGGAAATATTATTAAAATAAAATGGAGTTTGAAGGTGAGTAAGAGTGGGTTCCACCTCCATGAGCGCCTGCCATTGGTAGTTTGGTACAGTAGAGTTCAATCCATATTTTTCATGGAAACGAGCCAGCATTCTGGAGCCTACTTCTTATCCATCATATCTTTTCTATTTTTATGTTTTACTCAATAGTACAATCATCAAACTTCTCTTTTCAAAAGTTTCAAACACATTCACAAATGTCCTCTTTAGAGCACTCCCAATGTTAACGGGGTAACGCCCGTTATCGGCTTAATAACGCCGTTAGCGGCGTTACACCTTTGGAAGTGTTGTTGTTTAACGCCGTTGGTCATTTTGCGTTGCCTGTGTAACGCGCGTTAGGCGCAGAAAAAAAAAAAATCAAAAAATTTTCATTTCTGGTCCCTCAGAACGGCTACTAGCCGTTAAGTTTTAAAAAAAAAATTCAAAAACCACCCCTAACGGCTAGTTTTTATAAAAAAAAAAATCAAAAACCTTTTTTTACCACTATAAATACACAATTAAAACACCATTTTTTTCACACTTCCACTACTAAATCCTCTCAATACTCTTAATCTTTCAACTTTAATTAACTGAAAAAAAAACAATGTCGGGAAGCAACGATGATACTTTCTACAATCTTCTCGGTGGTGGGTGGAATCCCTCAAACTCGGGTTCATCATCTAACCCGAACGCGGGTTCATCTTCAAACCCAAACACACTAGGCTTCTCGAGCCAAGAAATGTGGCAACAACATCAACAATTTCTCTTTTATCAACAACAACACCAACAAAGCACCTTAAACTCCAACTTTCAAAACCTACAATTCACACAACAATCACAACAATCACAAACTGAAACACATGATGTTGCTGACACACCACGTCTCCTCCAAAAAAAGGAAAAGGCCGTATTAAGCGAAAATCCAAAAAATCCAAAGACCCCGAGCCCGAACCAATTGATTCTAATGAAGAGGAGGTTGTCGTATCGCGTTGGAATTCAGCAGAGGAAGCATTACTTGCAAGGTGTTACATAGCTGTTTCGGAGGATCCGAAAGTTGGAAAGTGCCAACCTAGAGATACGTTTTGGTATCGGGTCAGAAATGAGTTCAATAGACTCAACTTTCAACGGCGCACCAAGGACATGATGTCAAGCAAATGGAAAACGTTGAACGGGATATGCACAAAGTTCAACTCTTGTTACATACGTGCGCAATGGGATCAACGAAGCGGGAAAAGTGAGGTGGATGTGATGAAACGGGCAAAGCAATGGTATCGTGAGGAAAACAAAGAAGCACTGTTTGGTCTCGATGACGCTTGGGAGGTTTTGCGTCATTATAAGAAATGGGACACGCCGGAACCGGTTGATTTAACCGGCGAAGTCCCAAGCCAAACAAACGAGGCTTTGTTTGGTAATGATGAACAACCACGCCCCATGGGAAAGAAACGTGCTACCAAGAAAGCAAGATTCGAGACTACAACAAGTACTGGGGGAACAAGCATTGGAGGAACGAGCTCGTCAACTTATTTCACCGAAACTATGGCAAACGAGTATCGTTTGAAACGAGAAGTCTCCGAAACGGCGTATCGGGCCGCAAGCAGAAAAAGATCTCACAATAACAAGGTTGGAAGAGATAAAGTTTTTGATGACGCCTACTGAAGGGCAAGATCCAATGGTCGTGGAGTGGATCAATGACGAAAAAGATCGAATCATCAAAAAATATAACTTGAAACATCGTCAGTAGATCGAATTCTCGTCATTTCCTTTAATTTGTTGTAACGTTTTATTTGCAGTGTGTTTTTTTATTTCGTTGTAATTTTTTTTTTTTTTAAATCTCGTATTGTAATTTGTTTTCAATTTTAATGAAATGTTTGTTTTAGTTTAATAAATGAATTATTTGTTTTAGTTTAGGGGTTGAAATTGAAAATATGAAATGTTATTGATGTTATTGGGATGTTATGGTTGTGGGTGTTTTTTGGGGATGTTAATGTTAAATGTTAAAGCTGACGTGTCGCTGACGTGGACGGTGTTATAGTGTTAGGATTGGGAGTGCTCTTATCACTCTTTTGTGTAAAAATTAACTCATTTATGTGGAACATGTGAAGTTCGTGTAAGTTATGATCATATGGTAATTAAAATATAAAGTTTACTCGTTGCGAAAGCTTTTGTTTATAAAGGACGAGACGCACGACTTGAGAGTTTGAAATGTGCATGCATGCATTGTCTAACAAAGACGGCCAGGTTTGGTGTAGTAAGATTTAGAGTGTCCTAATATTAGGTACTTGACAAGTCACTTAAAGCAAAACCGGTCTTTGTATGTATGGGGCAAGACGACCGCTTAAGCCTTTACACAATGCTAATGTGAATTTAGATCGACAAAGATTAGGTCTCGCAAACATTTCGCTAAATTGTTAAACTTACTCATATTGATCAGATCCTGCCCAAAGGGGTGCAACAAGTGCGGACGCACAGGGCATCCTGTTAACGAGGGCCACAAATTTTACCATGCATAAATATACGGATTAATATGTAAGGGCTCATATAATAATGTATTTGCTATCAACCGTGAATATTTTTGTTGTCATGATGTGAGGTCAAAATTTTGGAACTAATAAAAACTAGACTAAAATACACTGTTAGTTTCTAATATAGTCCAGAAATATCACGTTGAAACAAAACTTGGCATTTTCATCGCCAAGTTAGGATTGGGAGTGCTCTTATCACTCTTTTGTGTAACAATTAACTCATTTATGTGGAACATGTGAAGTTCGTGTAAGTTATGATCATATGGTAATTAAAATATAAAGTTTACTAGTTGCGAAAGCTTTTGTTTGTAAAGGATGAGACGCACGACTTGAGAGTTTGAAATGTGCATGCATGCATTGTCTAAAAAAGACGGCCAGGTTTGGTGTAGTAAGATTTAGAGTGTCCTAATATTAGGTACTTGACAAGTCACTTAAAGCAAAACCTGGTCTTTGTATGTATGGGGCAAGACGACCGCTTAAGCCTTTACACAATGCTAATGTGAATTTAGATCGACAAAGATTAGGTCTCGCAAACATTTCGCTAAATTGTTAAACTTACTCATATTCATCAGATCCTGCCCAAAGGGGTGCAACAAGTGCGGACGCACAGGGCATCCTGTTAACGAGGGCCACAAATTTTACCATGCATAAATATACGGATTAATATGTAAGGGCTCATATAATAATGTATTTGCTATCAACCGTGAATATTTTTGTTGTCATGATGTGAGGTCAAAAATTTGGAACTAATAAAAACTAGACTAAAATACACTGTTGGTTTCTAATATAGTCCAGAAATATCACGTTGAAACAAAACTTGGCATTTTCATCGCCAGTAGTTCAAAATATGCATTTTTTAGGCTAAACCAGTCCCTTGACCAAGAATGCCTAAATCAACGTTACTTTTCTGTTTGTATCTCGAGTGTATAATAGACCATACACAATTATAACATGCCTTAGTTAAATCTAACCCAACCCTCAACCCTATTAGTACCAACAACACACAATTGTCGTAAATAACAGGAAGAGATTGAACCCTAAATACAAGCAACACACATTCTACCCAAAGAAAAAAAAACAATAATTGCACAAAACGATAAGGGGAAGGCTTTGTTGAGTTCGTTGAGGAAAGAAGATTGCCCAAATGAAAAGGGTTTGGGTGTTAAGAAGGAGAAGGAAGAGGATGACATCGGGTTATCAAAGGTTAACGATTTGGAAAAAAAAGATTAAAAATCTGGAAACTTTGTTTAAATATCTTAAGGAAAGGAAGAAAAATGATGATAGGAAGAGTTGTGGGTCTAGCTAAGTGTATGTTTAGATGATAGAAAATTTTGTAATAGTTGTGAACATGAAATCGATCAATAAAAAATTGGGTTCTTATTGTAACTAATAGTGTTTGATTGCGCATTGTAACTGATAGAATTCGTTGTGCATTTCTTAATAGGTTTGACTTACTGAAGTCAAACCACAATAGTAAGTTACAATTTGTGGTATTTCATAAATTTGTTTGACTTGGGTAAGTCAAAATTCAAGATGTTACAATTTGAGGCATTAGGCGTGTTCAGTCCCACTGTCAACACTAACACCATACCAATTTCTTCCTAACCAATAAAGAAGCGGATTTCCTTAAATTGAAATAAGGAAATGCAATAAAAAAGTACAGAGGTCTTGCGAGGCGGTCGTTGGGATCGAATCTTCCTCGCAGAGGGCGAGAAGACTTCAGTTGGAGATGGGGCGGCTTTCTTCACGAAGATGTCATTTTCAAGATAGGATTTTTAGTAGTTAGTTTTCTTTGAAGATCGAGGAATCAATCTCCCAATTATGCCATTCGGAAGAAGTCTTCTACAGAGGGAAAGCCTGTTACAAGTAAGTGGAGAGGAAAGATCTCCAGACCATTGTCAATACATTAAGATTTAGTGCTAAAGCATTTGCATTTTTAACACATATTTTTATAAACCATTGGCTTTGGTTTTGCTGATACAAGGGGGTGTTTGGTTTTGCTGATACGAGTTTTGCTGATACAAAGGGATATTTGATTTTGCTGATACAAGAGGATGTTTGGTTTTGCTGATACTAATTAGAAACAATACACCCAATATCACAATACAAGAACATATTAAATACATAAAACTTAGATAATATTTCAACATTCATATAGTTGGTTACGAGAACGTAAAACAACTAGATCAAACCATGACCAACAACCGAACAAAAGATCCAATTTACATACCCCTTTTTACAACCTATAAATCCAAAACTAGCACCCAAAAGACCCCATTTATCTACCCCCATGAAAGCAATTTTCTTAACATAACCTTCGTGGATAAGAATACCTTCATCAGTTTCACCAAAAATCTTTATGAATCGAACAAGTAGGTCGGTGTGCTTGGCCTGGGCTTTCCTCAGCCCATCCAAACTGTCAAGATCTATACCCCGAGGTCCCAAAGCTTCCATCTCTTCAATCAGCTCCCTACGCTTGATGATGCCCCTCTTCAGATGATCAATGCATTCACGAACTAGCTTTTTCAAAACCCCTTCTTGTGCAGCCTCTTCCCCAAACCACACTGCCATACGTTCATTTAAGTTGGATGAACTAGCAATCTCCATGAGTTCATTCAAAATAGAGAAATCTTCCATTGGAAAATGTGTGTGTGTGGAAAAAGTGGTGGATGGGTTTATTGGCTCGTGTGCACAAGTAAATAGTGTCTCAGGGTAGAGACGGTCAAGTGGTCTAATAGTGACTTTTTTTTTCACACTTGGTCCCTGAATTTGTCTCGGTTGCCGTTGTCATACTTAAAACTCCCACTCAATAATCACTTTAAAATACACAATTGGTCATTCAATTTGCCAATTTACGTATACTACAATTTTGTTGAAGATTAAACAACACAAAACCATTGGAAGTTTGACTTTGTAAAGTCAAACTTGCAAAACATATCAATAAACTCCATAACAAATATTGACTAATGGTTTTGCAATTTTGACTTTAGAAAGTTAAAATGCAAATAGAAAATGCCATTCAACATTTTAAATGTTGACTAACTAAAGTAAAATGGAAATGCTAAATTGTTTTGACTCACGGATTGCAGTTTTACTTTCTACAATCAAATTGATATGCTAAATGGAAGTTTGACTTTCGAATATCAAACTTGCATCACCAACAATACGCACAACCAACAACATATGAAGAAGCTAAATTTAACCAAACCATATAAACAAATACCAAAATACTTTATGCAAGATGAATTGTCATAGGGTATTCAACCCATATATAAACTACAACCACTAAAAGAACTCTACTTCGGCTGTGAGGGAAGCTCGGTGGAGTTTCAACAGCTTCCTAGCCAGCTCCCAATTCATCTTGATATTTTCATTCCCATCATCACTCAAATCGTTGACCTTGATATAGATTGTCTTTAGCGACGGGGAACATGCAAGTATAAACTTTATTAAATTAAATTCATTCTCTGATCTAGGAAAAGCTCGAAACACCACAGTCTGTAGCTGCCCATTCCTAATTGTGTTTCTGTCTACAACATTTAAAAAAATTCTATGCAGCCTACAAAATCAAATAGTATTGAGATACACAAACATTGCAATTTATGAATATTTATTTGATACATATGCATTACAATATTACACTTACTCTGGTATCTAGCATTTTCAAATTTGGAGATCCACGAATCATTTCAATGATGAGTGATACCATAACACTATTCCCAAAATCGACTCCGGTTAGCTTAAGATTAATGAGGGATACAAAGGGCACAAAGACATTCATCCTGGAATTAGTTTCCCGCATCAACTACAACAAGTTTTAAAGATTAAATTTCATTACTGTTAGACATTTTTTTAACATTGTAAAATTAGAAGTGTAAAACTTAAATTGGTCTTATCGTGCAATCCTGAAAATCCAATCCAAGGGTCTGAAGTGTTGGAAGACTTGTCAGGTGAAAGATATTGGATGTTGTGATTGTGGTCACATGGGTCGAAACACCGAATGACAAATCTAACTTCTTCAAATTCCTAAGTTTTGAAATATCTCATAGTCTCATCTCGTTTGTAGTAGCACGATTCATTTTAAGAGACTCTAGTAAGGGACAACCAACAATAAACTCCCAAACTATACCGGTTTGAAAATTGACAGAACACAATTCTAAGCTCAATAGATTTGGAAAACTTCTAAAAAAATACCAAAGTGGAAAAGTACAACAATGAAGTTCCAGATGTTTCAAATCCATACGAGAGTAAAGTTGGGTTGGCAACGTAACTGGTTCACCATACCAGTTTCTAATTGTCAGCTCCTCAATTCCTTGCCAAGCCAAAAACAAAAGCCAATCATGAATCTCTTCATAATTCAATTCTTCTATTCCACACACCGTTTTGGGCTCTACAGAGAAGACAAAACTTCTTATGGGACCCATAAGCTGATGTAAGAGTCTAGTAACATGCCTCCGATCAAACTTATTTGTTAAATAATAAAATAACTCATCATCAACTATGACATCGGTGAGCAAAGTCCACTTAAACATCCAGTTTCTCGCTAAACTAGAGGTTCTCACCGTTTTTTTATTGGCAACCAATTCAAAATGTTACTAATCACTATATCTGGCATGTTGCTAATACAATCTGTCATATTAGTGATAACATTAGCTCCGATCGACATGGTATTGTTGGAATTTGGGTTGGTTTTTTGAGTTTTGGAAATGAGGATTTAGATTCGGATTTTGATTTTTAGTTGATCGTTTCTGGATAAGGGTGTGTTATTATGATTAGTAAAAGTGTTTGTTGGGTGGGTTTATTGGTACGCACGCAATAAATACTAGCGTATCAGGGAAGAAACGACTAGTTGCATAGTCATAATCACATTTGGTCCCTAGGTTGAGGGTTGGGTTAGATTTAACTAAGGCATGTTATAATTGTGTATAGTCTATTATACCCCCGAGATACAAACAGAAAAGTAACGTTGACTTTGGCATTCTGGGTCAAGGGGCTGGTTTAGCCTATAAAATGAATACTTTGGACTACTGGCGATGAAAATGTCAAGTTTTGGTTCAGGACGTCGTTTCTGGCCAAGTTTAGGGACCAACAGTGTATTTTAGTCTAAAAACTATTTAAATAGTGAGGTATCCAATTAGGTTAAATAAAACAAGGTATCTGCTCTAATTGTGGCATTTACTGCTGATTGATTGAGTGCGATGGCTACTAAACTAGGTAATCTGATTATGATTGATTCATATACAAGTTCTATGTGTTTGCAATCATGGGGTCGTATGGATTATGCTCGTGCATTGGTTGATATAAGGTCTGATCGGGAGTTAAAGGATGAATTGATTACTGCTATTCCAAATGTGGAGGATGATAAAGAGGTTCTTCACACGGTGATGGTGGAGTACGAATGGGAACCACCTAGATGTGGGGTGTGTATGATATTTGGGCATGATAATTTGTCATGCCCAAAATGGGCAGTTGACAAACCTAAGAAGCAACACACGAGTTATGATGGTTTCCAACAACCTCATAGACATACTTCTCGTGGTACTAACGTGGGTTCTAAGTTTTAATTTAATCTTAAGAAACAATTTTACCAAGTTGTCTTTAAGAAGAATGGTACTAGTTCAAGTGGTATGAAAAAGAATTCTGAAGTGCCTAGACATGAGACGAATTCAGCTAACCTTTTGATGCGCTTAATATGATTGAGAATGATGACGAGCTTGGATCAAATGGGGGGTCATCAAATTCAGGTAAGAAAGTTATCCACGACGTGGCTGGTTCGACTTCTGGTAGTCCAAGTACTATACCTTTGATTGTAAGGATTAATGAATTGGAAAGTCAGATGCTTGATGAGAAGCTTGTGCTAGTGAGTGCTGATGGAAAGCCACCAAAACCTTGTAAATCAATGCTTCCTAGTTCTTCTAATGCGACTTCTAAAAAGGACGATGATCCGGTTAATGAGGATAGTGATGATGAATTAGAGGTGATACTGCCACTTTTATGGCCTCCACGAGCTCAAATGTTAATGAATCTTCTCTGTTCCCAAGTTTTTTAAATGAAAGAAAAGAATAGTAGAGTTAAAAATGGGCAGAAAAGAAGAGGAGATGAATAAAATTAAATTTTTTATATCATGTTCCCGAGTTAGGAGAGAAAAAAAGAGATGACAGATGATTTTACAATTATACCCTTGGTTATATATAAAAATTATGTTTTATATTAGGTCATTTAAGTAACTTTATTTATTTAAAGATTCCTAATATAACTTCTCTCCAAATCATCCCACTTTTGGAGAAAAGTTTAGCCAAAATTACTCTCCTCTTCTTTTCTCTTCTCTCCTAAAAAAAACTCAGGAACATGAATTTATTTTGCTTTCTACCTACTTCTTTTCTCTTCTTTCAAATATAAAACTCGGGAACGCAGCGTAAAAGTGGCAGTGGAGGGGGACATAAAAGCTTGTATGAACAATGGAAAGAAGATCTTTATGAAGATCCGTACGATGATGATGACTTTGATGATCATAGATTGACTCCTACTCAAATGAAGTTTACTGATGCTTTTGATATTAGTATTCTTTGTCAACTTAAATAGTGTCTGTAATTGGGCCGCATAAGTATAACATGTAATTCTTATTATAAGTTAGATTTAAAGCACAATTGGTGGCGTTTATTTTCACCTAGTTTTAGGCTGGGATGTTAGATTCATCCACATTCGTTGTACTTGTACTTGGTTGTTTTTTGTAGTAATCAATTTACTATGGATTAATTCATGATAAAAGATCATTTGAGGACAAAAGATTATTTACATACCAAGGGATCAATCTCCACCCTCCATTTTTATTTGATCTAATGGATGAGATTAATCCCAACAATTTTAAAAACCCACTTTCATCATTTTTTTTTTCAAATATTAATATCTTTCAAACCGTTAATCGTTAAGCGAAAAAAAATATATCATTGCGACGAGCATTTAATTATCTTTCTATAGATAGGCACTTTGATATACTTTCGACAAAAATTTTTTTTTCGTATTTTTCATGTTTTTTTTTAAGTTTTTTCGTTTTTTTACGTTACTGAAATTTGTATTGAAAAATCATATATGATAAAACACTAATTTGAATATCATATGTGATATTAGTGTAATATCATACTCCGTATATGATATGTAATATCACATGTGATATTAGTTTAATATCATATATGATATTACATATAATATCACATGTGATATTACATATCATATATGATTTAACACTAATATCACATGTGATATTCAATTTAGTGTCTTATCATATATGATTTTTTTATGTAAATTTCAGTAAAGTAAAAAAACGAAAAAATAACGAAAAAACGTGAAAAAAACGAGTTTTTTTTTTCTTTTTTTGAAAGTATATCAAAGTGCCCGTCTATAGAAAGATAATTAAATGCTCGTCGCGATGGTGTAAATATTTTTACTTAACGATTAACGGTTTAAGAGATATTTAAATTATAAAAAATAGGTGAAATAATAAAATGCTTTTAATCTCAGCCATTGATTTCTTTTTAAATGGATGGTGAAGATGAGTCCCTTGGTATGTAAGAAAAGTTTGGTATGTAAAATAACTCTCCTCTTAATTCATTTACCAAAAAAATAAAATTTCAATAAATAAATATAAGTTAATCAAATAAGTAATTGGGTATCCAGTTACAAACTAATTGTTTCTATTGGATATCTTTAAAGGTTATCGGAAATTTTTGAGATTACGACAAATCATTAAAATTTATGAGACGGCCCTCATATTAATATCATGACGACCAAAGTTTCAATGGACTTCTTAATGATAAGATATTGCTCCACCTTATATACGTTAAATGAAAAACTAAATTTCAGATAACAAATATCCATCTTTCATGTCACATTAGAGCACAAGGTATGCAAGGACCTAATAACACGTTATTTGTATGCCACTTCAGCGCAACATCATACACTTCCCAATAACACATCAATAACTCAAACAACCCTCCCTCATAACACACCACTAACATCACCTGTAGGTCCCGCAAAATACCCCATCAAATATACTACTCACTCACAATAAAAAATACACACACACACACACACACAAAAGGTGCATTTGGCTTGAGCAAGTGGAGTGGCTCAAAACACAAAAGAGTTCATTTGACACAAGTTTGGCATGTTGGCCGGTAAGGTTGGCATACCAATGGCTCACGAATGGCTCACCAATGGCACCTCATACTTTGTGCTCTTATACTATAATTGTCGTTAACAAAAAGTATCATTTTCATGGTAGGACCAAACTCTATTCACCATGTATGTATGGTTCATTATCAAGAGCAAATGGCCGATTGCAAGGATTCTAGTTTTGGATAAACTTGAATATATGTGCATCAAATATATTATTGCCATCATATTTGTGGGGCAGTTTATATACTTTTTTTGTTGTGGAAGAACATTGAATATGAATATATTCCTCATCTTATTATCGATCCCGGCTTAATCTTCTTTAATACTTAGGAAAAAACAAATTCGACAATGCAAAAGGTGACTCCATGTTTAGAACATTTTTATCGCTTTGTCAAGTAGATCGATAACGGTAGGGTCCTCGATCACGAAGAAGGAAGAAAAGACATAATCGACTTTCTATCATCTTTTTGGGTACACTAGAATATGGGCAGTGCCCACAATCTTATAGCTAGCTTCAGGTTGTATATATGTTCGATAACAAGCTATAATTAAATATAGTCGATGCAAGCATTTACTCGAATCTTTAAACTCAAATTCTTTCACATTATCACATTCTTTAGAAACTTCATCAAAAACCATATTACCAATGTTGTTTTCAACCATATCACTTGCTTCTTTAACACTTTGTTTGAAAATTTCCGTTATTGGCATTTCATCAAATATCTTATGTGCATTACAATGTGTTTCATCTTTGCAAAATTGCATAGTCTGTACATTAGCAAATCTTTGCAAAATTGCATCTCTATAAATCACCCAAGTCACATTATTTTCCAAGATTCTCATTACGTTCTTATGCCACATCAAAGCTTCGCCAAACAAGTGTAGAGAAATGAGATTTACCTTATTCTCATCAGGAACGTTGCGAACTTTAAAGAATTGCTCACTCATAAACATCCATTCCCTAACCCCATTTCCTCCAAACTTTGGAAATTCAAGCTTTGTGACCGTATTGGACTGAGTATTTTCACTGATTAACACCCGATTCATTGCCACCATATTCTGATCACGAGTAACAACACCACCCCTTAATTCTACCAACAAATCACGCCTTAATTCCTCTTTCAATTGCCTCATCATCTCCCTCATAGGCTCATCTTCATTACTGGTACTAGAACGTGTTAAACTAGGCATTTTGATCAAAAGTGAACCAAGAATTGAAACAGACTAACAAACTTTTCCAAAATAGAGTAACAACTGTAACAACTTTTCAAGAACTGTAACTAACTATCAAGATTTGTAACTAACTATGAAGAATTGACACAATAACACGTTTTGTGATTGGAAATCGGAAAGACAAATGATTTTGGTACGTATTTTGGATTTTGGCTCGAAAATGAAAGTATGGTTGAATCTTTAACAAAATTTGGGATCTATCTAGCCGGGAAAGTAGCTCTGATACCAATTGTTATGAACACAACAGATATGACTATTCCAGGACTCAATAAAGAATCGAAGATAGCCTGGTTCAATCAACAGGAGTTCAAGCCAATAAAGAATAGAAACTCGAATTGAAGAACAATGATTGTTATTAGGAATGCTAAGTTGTACAGATAGAAGAAGTAGTTTTAACAATTTGATAAGCTGAGAAATGTAAATGACAATGACCGTATTTATACAAATGAAAGTGTAAAGATATTGTTTTTGCAAGAAATCTTGTTATGAAGTTGTTTGACTTTTTCTTGAGTTTTCTCCTTTGACTTATGTTGACCATTTTGTGCACATATCATAAATAAGTTGAATAACTAACTGATCTCTTATACTTAACAAAAGTTTTCGGTTATGACGAATCTTCAATGCTTAATAGTTGGAAGCTTTTGATTGATATTTAAAATTTTGGTATAATGGGGCTTGTTAAGACCCATTATGGGTTGGACAAGTGAGAGCAAACTCTCGTCCAATGAGTTCTTAAGATTCAGTCGGTGGCCTCGTGCCATCACCAGAAGTAGACCCTTAAACATATACACAAAATACACATGTATAGTGCACGAACTAATTAATTCCATGCCTTATACTGTGTGTATATAATATATAGGGCTAATAATAAAAAAAAGTACTATACTTGCCACCATTTCTTTTTCATGGTAGCGAACAAAATTTTTTGCTTCTGCGGGTATTATACTTTCAAATTCATCCTCTTTAGGGTATTTTGCAAAAAATTCGGACATTTTTGCCCCTCTTACCCACAAGAGCAAATGATGGCAAGTATAATATTTTTTTTTTTTTTTTTTTATCATTTGCCCTAGTTTTTATTATGTTAAATTTTGGATATGTATTAAGATAATTTATTTAATGATTTATAATTGTGTTAAATCTATGATAAAAATGTTTTGTTTTAAGTTTACACTATTTACTTATTAATCGTATTTGTAATAATTTAATATATACTTAAAAAAGGGAAAATTAAAATCATTCGGACAATTATAAAAAACAAACAACACTTTTTCATTCAGATTCGGACATTATAGCTACCTCTTAATAGTAAGATGTGGTAGTCAGATTCAGATGCAGTAGTAAGATTCAGATGTGTAACATCTTAATCAAACAAACACACCCTTAATCTAGTCATAGTATACTCTCTAGTCTATGGTTCAACAAGTGACGACAGTAAATTTATATGCAAGTACTTCAGGTTGTGATATAATTTCTCCTAATTTAGCAGAAGCGTTAAACCTATTCAGTTTAACGCTGAAGCGTTAAACAACTTGAAGTGAATTAGGGCAAATGATAAAACAAAACATTTTTATCATAGATTTAACACAATTATAAATCATTAAATAAATTATCTTAATACATATCCAAAATTTAACATAATAAAACTAGGGCAAATGATAAAAAAAAATATTATACTTGCCATCACTTGCTCTTGTGGGTAAGAGGGGCAAAAATGTCCGACTTTTTTGCAAAATACCCTAAAGAGGATGAATTTGAAAGTATAATACCCGCAGAAGCAAAAAATTTTGTTCGCTACCCTGAAGAAGAAAGGGTGGCAAGTATGGTATTTTTTTTTTATTATTAGCCCTAATATATAATTAGTGTATATATAATAAAAGTGCATGAAATTTTATGACCTCATCAAACGGTGGCCGTGTGTAATGACAAGCTTTTACTCTCCTAAAGACGGCCCTGGATACGAAGAGGATATATAAATATCTAAAGTTTATTTGTTGATTTCGTAAAACAGATGCCATAGAGTGGTTAAGGGTTTAAGGAGACAAAGTCGAAACTTGTTGTGTTTTGCAGGTGATATTTGTGTTTTGAATAAACTATAGCACCCAAAATACACATTTTTAGCCTATTTCATCTACTCCCTCCGTCCCAAAATTATAGTCCTCTATTGACTTTTTCCGTCTTTCTTTTACAACTTTGACCTTAAATATTTTTGTTTGTGTTATATAATATTTGATGCAAATTATATGAATGGATTGTGTCTTAAATGTATTTTTCATTAGTATATTTTTCATCAACTATTGTATAACAAAAACAAAAATATTTATGGTCAAAGTTAGAAAAGAAAGACCAAAAAAGTCCATAGAGGACTATAATTTTGGGACGGAGGTAGTAATAAATTATATATTTATTCTTTTATGAATTATATACTTTTCCAAAGAACATTAAAAATGCTATATAGCACATGGAAAGAGTTCAAGTAATATCGATTACACGAAAATTAACTTACTTGTCACTTTTTATAGTTTTATGTCGTCATCAATTTTTCTTTCTTATGTGTGTGTAAGCATAATTTTGAATTCGGTCTTTTTAGTGTATTGATTGATTAGTATTGTGTACTATTTGACCATTCCACCCTTCAATTTACACACTCTTGTTTAACCGAAAGAGGGGTGAATTAGTCAAATAATACACATAACTGGTCAAAAAATACACGAAAAAAATGAAATTCAAAAATATGCAACATCGATCTAAAAAAAACTAGATGACCATAAAGAATTACAAAAAGCGCAAGTAAGCTACATATCCATACAATTAGCACTTTATTTAAATCAAACCAGCAATATTATGGAACCAATGATCAATAAACAAATCGTTTTTACTATTATTTTTTAAATTCGATGTTGTTTATTTTTTGTGTCTATACTTAAATGAAAAGTTTACTCCGGGCCTAAACTCTAGTGACTCTTTTTTGACCCTTGTGGCCTTGTACATAGCATGAACCCACGGAAGAGCCCAAAGTAAGGGGCCCGTGATAAGCCGAACAAGTACTTAGATGGCTCGGTTCATTTTAAAACTCCCAGCCCACTGCATATTTTGGCAGGGTCAATAAGGTCGCTGGCAGTTTTGGGCTTTAACCCAATCCAAAGTCTGCACCCTTTCATTCTTTGGATTAAACTACGCTTTTTTTATTATTTTATTTTATTTTTATTTTTATATTTTTTTTAATAAAAAGAAAAACTGCTACTCCCTCCGTCTCAAAATTATTGTCAGGGGACAAGAAACACACAATTTAATAAAAGTGGGACCACTTTAATTTTTAACCCTTCAAAAGGAATATTCCTCTACTAAATTATTTTTTTTTACTATAAAGGGAAAGTGGACTATTATTTTGAGACATCCAAAAAGGGAAATGTGGACTATTATTTTGAGACGGAGGGAGTACAAATTTACAAACCATTTGCAAAAGGATTTTTCTAACATATGCCCCTATGGCACATGTTAAGCCCACCAAAGTACATAGGGGACCCACTGAAAAGTAAAAAAAAATACTTAAAAACCTACAAAATTTGTAGGTCCTTGAGTACTTTTTGATACTTTTCAGTGGGTCCTCAGTGTATTTTGGTGTGCTTAACATGTGCCCTAGGGGCATATGTTAGAAAAACCCTTTGCAAAAATGGTATACTTGTTTTAGTTATACTATAACGGTATTGGAAGTGTATTGGATTGGCCACCCCGATACACATTTTGTTTCATCTTAATATCTTATTGGTTATTTGATTTTGGGCTTTTGTTTCATAAACTCACTTTTTGTAACTTATTTTAAATCCTTTCGGCTTATATAAGTCAAGAAACTTATATAAGCCGAAAGGATTTATAATAAGCAACAAAAAGTAAGCTTATGAAACATAAGCCAAAAACAAAATAAGCCATAAGCGCCGGCTAGCCGAAACAAACATCCCCTAAATACGATTTCCTTTTGTTGAGTATGTGACATAAAGTGAGGATGATCCGTGTTGAGTATGTGACATAAAGTGAGGATGATCCGTGTTTAACAATACTGGGTCATAAAAGTCTCTAGTTGTTCACGTATTTTACTTGTGATAGTCAAATAAATTACATGTTGTGGCACGTTAATCTTGGATTACTGATCCCGGTTCACATTCTCACTTTTCTTAAGCATGACAGTGTAGCAAACCAAAGTGTATCATCCGGGACTCCGAATCCGGTTATACTATAATCATTGGCGGAGCTATTAAGGGACCGGGAGTGTCCCGGCCCCCCTAGGCCTAAGTCCGTTAGTGTACTTTTTCGCGATTTTATGTGTATTTCCGGAAAAAAATTTATTTCGGCCCTCCCATTTAATGTATTTCTCGAAAAAAATTTGTTTCGGCCCTCCCACGAAAATTTTTCTCGCTCCGCTATTGACTATAATTAAAAGAAAATAATTTGTAGCAGTTTTATAAAGACTTCTTTGACTACAAAGTGTCTTGTCGTCAATAAAGGATCACAAGTGTTCATTACTTCATACACACTTAAGAGCACTCCCAACGGTAACGGTATAACGCCGTTATAGGCGTTTTAACGCCATAACGCGCGTTATACCCGTTGGAGGGCTTGATTTTCAACGGCGTTATTTTGCAACCGTTGGGTTGCTAACGCGCGTTAAGGGCGGGGAAAAAAAAAAAAAAAAATTTGAAAAACTTACACAATTAGTCCCTCAACGTCTAGAAATTCAAAAAAATTTACAAAAAACCCCCTTAACGGCTAGTTTTAAAAAAAAAAAAAAAAAAAACAAAAACATTTTTTTACCACTATAAATACTCAACTAAAACTCTATTTTTTTCACACTTCCATTCAAACTTTATATACTTCCTCTTTACACTTTCATATTTCAAAAATCAAATTCGTTCACAATGGATCCAAATCATGAAGGTGATATTCCCCTGTCTTGGTCAGACGTTGATGACCAAGAGGACTTTCAATTTATGGCGGCCGCGTACGAGTATCACCTTCAGTTGGAACAACAAGAGGGTATTGAATCTCAACATCCTAGTCGTTCTCGTACCCATGTATATCGTGAACGTGAGCTTGCAGAAGAACGTCTGCGCAACGATTATTTCATACAAGGTTGTAAGTATTCAAACCGGAATTTTCGTAGAAGATTTCGTATGAGCCCGAAACTATTCCTGCAAATAGTTGAAGGTATTGAATCTTATACTTCCGATAATATTCCAGATCATTTTACCTATTTTAGGCAAACACCCGATTGTACGGGTCGAATGAGTATAAGTGCTCTAATGAAGTGTACGTCTGCCATACGCCAATTGGCGTACGGCACCACACCTGATGCATTTGATGAATACTTGCAAATGGGTGAGAGTACTTCAAAGGTCTGCCTTGATAATTTTAACAAATGCATTATTGATTTGTTTATGCCGGAGTATTTAAGAAAACCAACATGGGCCGACATTCAAAAAATTTATCAACATCATGAAGAAAAACATGGTTTTCCGGGAATGCTTGGTAGCATTGACTGTATGCACTGGGAATGGAAAAATTGTCCAGTGGCTTGGCAAGGCCATTTTGCTAGGGGTGATAAAAAATACCCAACAATTATGCTTGAAGCTGTTGCTTCTCAAGATTTATGGATCTGGCATGTATTTTTTGGGATGGCGGGGGCAAATAACGATATCAATGTTTTAGATAACTCTCCGTTATTCGACGACCTTCTTGCTGACAATGCCCCAAAAGCACCTTATATGGTTAACGGAACTAGGTATGAACAGGGGTATTACTTGGCTGATGGAATTTATCCACAGTGGGCAACTTTCGTCAAATCCTTCACGGCAACAACCGATGAAAAACATACGTACTTTAAAAGGAGACAAGAAAGTGCCCGAAAAGATATTGAACGTGCTTTTGGTGTTCTTCAAGGCCGTTGGGGTATACTACAACAACCGGCACGTGGATTTGAAATTGCCACGATACGTAGAATCATGTATTGTTGCATTATTATGCATAACATGATTATAAAAGATCAAAATTTGCATTACGTGACTATAACGAACTGTGGGTGGATCCGTCAAGAAATTTGAGGCAACGAAGATGGGTTGAAAGATGTGATACGCACAAAGTCGTAAGGCAAAAAGAAATACACGACCGACAAACGCATACCCAACTCCAACAGGACCTTATGGAGCATGTTTGGCAGAAGAATCTTGAACGACATGGACAACAACAAGAGAGCGACGAGGATGAATAAGTATTTGCTATGTGTTTTTTTTTAATTGCAGTGTGTGTGTGTGTGTGTGTGTTTTTTTTTTTTTTTATCTCGTTGTATTTTTTTTTCCTTGTATTTTTTTAGTCTCGTATTGTAATATGTTTTAAGTTTTAATGAAATGTTTGTTTTAGTTTAAAAAATAAAGTGTATGATTTAGTTTAGGGGTTGAAATTGAAAATATAAAATATTAGTGGTGTTATGGTGTTATTGAGATGTTATTGTTGTGGGTGTTTTTTGGGGATGTTAATGTTAAATGTTAAAGCTGATGTGGCGCTGACGTGGACGGTGTTATTGATGTTATGGTGTTATTGTTGGGAGTGCTCTAAGAGCACTTGCAATCATAACGCAAGTTAAACTTTAACACCGTGTCACGTCAGCGTCACATCAGCTTTAAAATTTTACCTTAACTCACTCAAAAAACACCCGCAATCATAACTCAACATTTTGAGCCCCACTTTTATTTAAAAAATAAAATTTACAAATTAAACCTCTAAACTAATATTACTTATTTTAGTAAACAATATAACACTTAAAAAAAATACAAATAACATTTATAAATTTAAAAATAGGTTTTTTTTTTTTTTTTTTTTTAACAAATCACAACCCAAAAAAAAAAAAAACTCCTTCCTCTCTCCTTCCTCGTTCCTCCTTCTCCACACACAGACACACACAAATCGTTACAAACACACACTTAAAACACACACATGCAACACCAAACCCATTTAAAAAGCAAAATAAAAATAAATAAAAAAAAATAAAAAAAATAAAAAATAAAAAAAATCAACTTTAACGCTCGTTAACCGGTTAACGTGGGCAAGATAACGCCCGTTTAACGCCGAGGATGGAATGGTTAACGCCGGGCGGCGTTGAACGTTTCAAGTGCTCTAATGGAAATTTGGTTTTCTTCACACTTATTTGCTAATCTTTTGTTGACGCTTTTAGATTCAGGAATATGCTTGCTTTCACATCATTTCTGCAAATAGTTTAAATACTAAAATACACAGTTCGTCCCTAAACTTGTCACTACGCTTCGCGATGGGACAAACCTGGGCCTTTTCATCGTCGGGGGTCCCTATTTCAAGTTTCACACTCGTAACTGGTCCTTTGACCATATTTCCGTTAGTCAAACACGTCAGTTGCTGTTTGATTTGTCTTTAGCCCAAGGGCACAATTGTCATTTTCTTATTTCAATTAAAAATTTCTTAATTATTGCCACATGTAATGTAACCTTCTTCCCGTCCCATAAACACATAGTCTGTATTATTTTTCATCCCAGAACTTTCGTTACAAGAATTATCAGAATTCACAAACCATAATTGCATGTCACAAAACCCCTGTTTATCAATCATAAAACCGAAACATGGACTTTACTCTATGGAAAGTAAGAAAACATTCAGGTTATCCAGTTAATGATACCGTCCTATACGACTTTGTTAAGAAGAAATACTTTTTTTTTTTTATTATAGTCAATGGAATTTGTAATTGGGGTATTTATTGTTTGCCAATTAAGTTTTTAGAATTCCCTAAACATATATTGACATGTTTTCAGGTGGTAGATCTAATATGTTTAGCATGAGGGTTCATCACAATGGTGTCTTTAAATACTGGCCTGGTAGAATATACGTTGGAGGTATGAAAACTTTAGTTGATTTGGTTGATGTTAATAGTGTGTCAGTTGAAGAGTTGGATGTTCTTATGTACGAATTGGGTTATGAGCTTAGTTCAAAAAATTACTATAACTTTGTTAAGTTTGGTAGTAATTTAGATGATGGTTTGTATAGCTTAAGTGAGAGTGCTAATTTAGAAATATTGAAAGATCTTGTTGATGACCATAAGATGATAGAGGTTTATGTTGAAAATGGTAAGACAACATTGGATGTTGATCAAATGTCACCAAAGTCAATTAGGACAGTTATTGCTGATGTGGATGCAACAAAGAAAAAGGCATCTCTTGCTATTGTTCCATATTGCTCAAACAAATTGTTCTTAGAAAACATTGTTAATAAATCTGTGGTAGAGGATATATGTCAGGTTACACATCAACCTTTGGAAGTCAATACTTTGGTACAATCTAGTCGATGCCGAAATAGAACCCTTGTTTTCATCAGAGGTCTGTGATCAAGATGTTGTAGGTGATGTCAACCAGCATATAGATAAACATGTTGAGCATATCCAAATAGATAGTCCTGAAGAGGTATGTCAAAATGATCAAGTATTAGGTCATCACGAGGAGGAAAGATCTAATCCTGTGGAGCATATCCAAAAAGGTAAATCTGTACAGGTTAGTGAAATCGATGAAGCTTTAAGTGATGACAATGTGAGTGAGACAGACAGTTATATGAGTGATGATGATAATTTTGAGAACAATCGTGATGGAAACACAGTTGTCGATGAGGCTAATACTTTTGAGGAGCCTGATTTTGATGTTAATTTGTTCAAAGTGACTGAGACTACAGAGTTACCATCTATAGGTACCTCCAGCCAGATACCAGATGATTTTTTTAAGAAAAGTGAGTTGGATCTGTTAGATGATAATGATTTTGCAAGTGGTTCTGAGAATGAGGATGAGTATGTTATTTGGAAGAAAAAAATGAGGGCATACAAGAAACAAAAGTTAAGTGAGGCAGCACAAACAGAGGACGAAATATATTTTTTCTGTGGTCAAACTTTTGTAACTGCAAAAGAAGTGAAAGATAGGATCTACCTGCTTTCAATAAAGACTAGGAGGAAATTGAAACTCATTAAGAATGACAAACAGAGAATTAGGGTTAGGTGTCTTGGAAAAATACATGTTTGTGGAATAACCGAAGGTGTTGGGCTGGGAAAAGCCCCAAAGAGGAAAACTGGTCCGATAACTAGAGGCCTTGGAAGGGACGTATATTTGCGATCACGCAAGGAGCAAGCAACTGATTGCTCATGGTTGTTGTATGTAGCCAAAAATACAGCTAAAGATGTATGGATTGTTCGAACTTTCCGGGATGAACACAAATGTTTGCAATCAAGAGAGATTAAAGCTTGTGACTACAAGTTTCTTTCGAAGCAAATAGTTGACCAAGTTCAAGTCAATCCAGATATTCCAGTCAAGGTTGTTCAAGATCACCAAGAAACAGTTTGAAGTTCAGGTGTCTATGCAAAAGGCATTAAAGGCAAAAAACAAGGCAGAAAATGAGATTAGGGGTGATCATAAGCAACAATACACCCTTTTAAGAGACTATGTTGAAGAGTTGCAAAAAACAAACCCAGATACAACAGTTAGGATAAGTGTACAAACTGCAACAGATGCAACAAGTCCAACCAGAGTTTTCAAGATAATGTATGTATGCTTAGGTACTTTGAAGGAAGGATATAAAGCTTGTCAAAATGAGTTGTTGGGGTTAGATGGTGCTTTTATGAGGGGTCCTTTTCCTGGCCAGCTTCTTACAGCAGTCGGTATAGACAGCAACAATGGAATATACCCTTTAGCCTACGCTGCTGCGAACTGAAAGCAAAGACTCATGGATTTGGTTTCTTGAATGTCTAAGAGATGATCTTGACTTGCAACCAAACTCAAACTACACTTTTATCAGCGACATGCAAAAGGTGATGTTACCATTTAGTTGATTAGATTCACTTGTATTTTCGATAAATGCAAGTTTTATTAGTAATGAATTGATGTTTATTTGTGTAGGGTGTCATTCCAAAGATTAACAACAGTATTCCCTAGTGCTGAACACATATATTGTTTGAAACACATCCATGATAATATGAAATTGCAATGGAATGCTAAAGCATACAAGGAACATTTGTGGAGATTTACAGCAGCAACAACCGTCCAACAATTTGAGGCAGCCATGCTGACATTCAAGAGGTTTAGCGAACATGCCCATGCTTGGTAAAGTAAGATACCACCAACCCATTGGTCAAGGTCGCATTTTTCAGGTACCTAACCAAATCTATGTCTACTTGTACATCTTTTGTTCTACGACATTGTTCTACACTGTTGTTTATATAAATCAAACATGTTGTATAAATGTATAGGGAGGGCTCATTCTGATGTGTTACTTAATAAAATGTGTGAGGTGTTCAATGAGAAACTATTGGGAGGTAGGCACTAACCCATCATTACTACTTTGGAATACATTAGAGAATAATATATGAAAAGAATAGTGAACGTTGTGAATGTGATTCATAAGTGTGCCAGACCACTAACACCAAAGGCAACACTCATGTTAGATGCAATCAAGAAAGAGGCTTATAAGTACACCGTTTTACGGGTTGAAGGAGAAAAGTATGAGGTCAGTGGATGGGGAGATAAGTGTTTTGTGAATGTTGAAGCTAGGTTTGTACATGTAGAAGATGGGAGCTTACAGGTATGCCATGTAAACATGTTGTTGATACCCACCGGTGTATGAGGTTCAATGGAATGGAAGTAGGATCTGTTGAATCGTGGGTTCATCCATGTTACTTGCTTAAGACTTGGTGTGACAACTGGCAATTTAGGGAGTCTATTTTAGGTAACCGCATTACGTTAAACTAAACCGAGCTTTTGCCTTTATCACTATTTTTATCGACCATGACTTGATTTGATATCGTTTATTGGTTTTTATAATTTATTTTGTTATTGAATGAGTTATCGTGTGAGTTTTAACTCTTTTGTTAGGCATTATTCGGTTCGGCACAATAAAAGCCTAAAACAAGAAATAACGTAACTTTTAGACCGTAACTCGAAACTTGGCAAATAAATAGTCAAAACTCGTGGGAAAACATAAATAAATATAATAGAAAGTCGAAGGAACGTCGTGGGACACTCGTATGACAATATATGAGCTCGGGAATGGGTAAACGAGATAGTTTACGAAAAATAACAACTTTGGCCCCCTTGTTTAGTCTAGTCGGCCACCCCCATCCCACTTCATTATTTTTTGGTCCTTATCATCCCCTATATAAGACCCTTCCCCTACACACACACACACACACACTTTATATTATCTCTCTAAAAACCCTAATTACCAACTTTCTCTCACTAACATTCTCTCTCTACAAACCCTAGCCGCCACCCTTAAAAATCCGGCTACTTTCCGTCCATTTCCGGCCACACGCTGGCGAGTGACACTACACCTCCACCACCATCTTGTAGATCTTTCTTCCCTCTTTCCAACCATATATGGCACGCGCCATATAGACCCCGATAACACCTCCAAATCTTGCAAAAACTATTCGAATCTATAGGGTTTCAAGTGGGTTTTATAGACCGTGTTTGGAAAAGGTAAAATTAGGGACTTGAATACGTCATGTTTGAGCATAGAGCAGCCACGTACGAGCCATATTAGGCTCGTATGGGTGGCGACATGGGGTGGGTTACATGAACATGGGTCTAAAACAAGTTTATAATTAATTTAAAAACATGAAACTAGTGGTTTGGTATCATGTGGTGTATCATTTGTCGGGTTTTTGCATTTTAGGTCATGTTTCATGTTTTTGATTACGATTAGTTGATGGGTTTGATGTTTGGATAATGATTGGAGGTTGATTGATCGTGTTTGGATGTTGTGGAAGCCATTTGGGAGTGTTTGGATGTGAGTGTTAGGGCGTACGAGCCACAAGACCCGCGATGGGTCATTGTAGTGAGGCGTGCGTGACCCTCATGGACCACGGGTCTGGGTCAAGTTGTTGTGGTAGCTTGTTTGTTGATATTGTTGGTGTTTGGATGA
Organism: Chrysanthemum makinoi; assembly: GCA_910596185.1. Lineage (NCBI taxonomy): Eukaryota > Viridiplantae > Streptophyta > Magnoliopsida > Asterales > Asteraceae > Chrysanthemum > Chrysanthemum makinoi. Next base: position 309,959,846 of record OU343220.1, on the reverse strand, counting down.
GACGCGTGGAGCCGAAAAGCTTCTAGAGCTTGTTTGGTTCACGTGGTCTTAACCGTGACCGTGTGATGACCATTAGGGTCATAACATTGGTTTCGGGTATATTTGGTAGTTTGATTGATTGGCGAGATTTATTTGGGTTGATTTGAGATTGAACTGCGCTATTATGACTTTTATTTGGACTTATTATATAAATTGTCAACTTTGAGCAACGTCGGTGTTACTTTGACTTTTTAGTCAATAGTTGACCCCGATATGCCGTAACATGGACTTTAGTATAGTTTGGACTATTGATTGATTAAAAGCCAAGAAGTCATGACTCGTGCTTGTGGACTCGAAACGACTAACGATATGAAACTAATATTGAAATTGATGAAATATATATATATATATATGAAAATGCTAATAAACTATGAAACATAAATAATAAAAAGACTTTTATACCAAAAACTATCGATAACAAGACTTGTCTTGTTTATTACTATTTTAAATGGAAACTAACGACTAAAAATGGAAAGATTTTCTAATAAATAAGTAATTAATCTTTCGAGTGGATGTTTATCAAAATGTGCCATTTATGAGCATTTAATACTATTTTCAAGTATTTATTTATTTACGTTGTGTGCATGGGTTATGGATAAGCTAACATTAATAGTGTCAATCCACGTGGATGACGGACTTATTAGGTTGACGAATCTAATAAGAGCCCGTTAAGCACGTTGGATAACAATATTAGTGGGTGAATTATCCTTATGACTCGTTAGGATGTGACCGGTTTATGGGATAATAAGCGACACGAACAAATAATTGAGTTTATCGAGTTGACGAATTCGATAAGGTTTACTATTTATTTCGAAACTTATTGGACTATGGAGCTTATCGCTTAGAGGTCTCATTATGTTGCATTGAGTCATATTGTGGTTGTTTGAGTGCATTCATGATATCATATTGAGTTGATACACCCACATGAGGATACCAAACGCTAGGACTAAACGGTGAAATAAGACATTTTTTAGATAAAGAAAAGAAATACATTGGGGTAGATAATGTTGATTTTGGGAAATATATATTAAAATTGGTTTACATTAATAGGTTGTGCCGAGTCGATAGTTGTTGTGCCGTGATTAGCTGTTATCTTCTGCTAGTGTTTATTTGTGCGTTGCTAGCTTGAGGTGAGTTTCATAGCCCCACTTTTATCTATGTTTTTAACTATATTGGGGTGAGAATCATGCTACTATTTTTGGACCTTCTAAACTATTTTGATTTGCTTATGTGCTTGACTGATTAGATAGATATGTGGTAGTTGTTGTCTTAGTCTAGGGTAGCAATCTTAATTGCTATAACACTTGCCTAGCTAAGTATAGACTTCTACCTCGACCTAGTCCAGGGTTAGCAATCGTTCTAGACTTTTCTATGACTGTGCTGGCTAGTGTCGCTAGGGGCCCATTATGATATCGGATATGATATTTGTTTGTGATCGATGTGTATCTATCTTAGGTCTCGCATAGAAAATTAACTCCTACGGGTCCACTACTCTTTACTTGAATTTAAACCTATGAACTCACCAGCGTTAGCTGACCTTTTAGCATGTTTTCTCTGGTAATTAAGTGATGTTTGGAGTACGTGTTCTACGGAAACTTGGCAAGGAGGCATGATTCAAGGATCATAATCAACTCTGATAATTTATGGGGACCTATTTTATTAAATCATGTTTGGGCATAATATTTATATTTTGGGATTAATGTTTTGAATATTTAAATTTGGGATTGGTTTGAATGATAAATGACTATCTTGTTTGCTATACTTGTGTGAGATACCAATCCAATTGTAACGCCCCAAAAACTTGATTAAATCTTTCGCTGTATCGAGATTTGGGGGTGTTACAGATTGGTATCAGAGCTCAAGGTTATGGAGAACTAGGTATTTAATAAAACCTAAACTATAACCACTTTTAAGAAAAATTGATCCTCAACCGACGCATGCCCACCTGCCAAGCCGAAGCTTCTTATTTGATTATGGTATGAACTGCAATGTGATTATTGATGTTGGGTAAATGTGATTCGATTGTCGAGATATTATGAACTTGGTTGGATTATTGATATGTTATAATTTTGGGATTATGAGCGTGATTAAATGATTGATTTGATTTGTGATTATATGATGCGTGGATTATGTGATTGAACAGAAATTATGTGTTTTATTTAAAGGCATATTTTGAGTAATGCGGTACCTCTATTTTAAAGCTTTCATTATGTGATATATGTTTTGGTTGAGTTGATGCGCTTATTAGAACTATTTGTTTTCAAACACTTATACCTACCCTATGCCATTGTCACAGACTATGCCTTCACTAGCTTATGATGTGTCTGAGGATGTCCTTGCTGCTGCTAGTTCCCCAGCATTGACACGCATGACTGTTGCGCAGAGTGATCCTTATGTGATTGTTGTCACTCTAGTTCATCATCATCAGATCGCCCTAGCTCATCTAGGCAACTCACTTTGCATCAGGTCTTAGCACGAGCCTAGACTCCTAGACTTACTCGTGGTACTGTCCGCATGTCCGTGCGACCACCATAATCACCTATTCACCTAGCAACTTACTCTCTTTTGTCATCACCACCAAAGATCACCATGTCTTAGAAGACCTAGATCCCTTACTGTACCACCTCAGGATTCACCCACACAGAGATTCCGACTCATGGACTCTCCCTCTGAAGATGAGGGCAAGGAGGAGCATGAGATCGAGGAGGAGCATGAGATTGAGGAGGAGTATGTAGGTAAGGATGAGGATCCTCAGGAGGTGGATGATGAGGATTGCAGAGTCCTGCGCATTCTGCGCATTCTCCAGGACCAGGCTCTCCTTTACCTTTTCCTGAGCCTGATTCTCCTGGGCAGCCTTTTGATTTTGGTTCACCTCCACATTCACCTGAGATAGGTAGCCCATTAGGTTCAGAGATACCGTCGAAGATTGCTTCAGAGCCCGAGGAATTTGGAGGTACGGGTCTGATTTGGGAGAGGATTATATCCCAGAATATTAGTCTTAGTCAGTTGTCTGATCGACTAGATGGAGTGACGCGGATTGGTGTAGAGGATTTGAGAGTGGATATGACTAAGATGGAGAAGAAGTCGATGGCCTTGAGAGAGGGCATGTCGGAACTCTATGAGCTGGTAGGGAACCGGCAAGCAGAGTATTCGATAGCCCAGGAGGCAGACCAAGCACTTCAGTGCAAGGTCGGCGAGTTGGAGGAGGAGGTCGTGAATCTTAAGAAAGATCGCGACTCTCAGCGTCTGGAGGTCCTGTCACTATGGAGAGTGATGGACGGTGTGTGGAGATCATTTAGGAGTGCTCGGAGTCGTGGCTAGATTAAGTTAGATTCGTGGCATTGTACCAATCTTAAAACTGAGTAGTCTCTAGTTCGAGATGTAGATCTATCCCAGTTATCTTATTAGTATCGTTGTTAGGATCGTTTTTGATGTCTTTGTATCCTTTCATGTATTCCACTTAGTAACCTATGAGTTATGGTTATTGGGACGTGCATCCTTTAGTTATGATTCGGTCTCTAGTTGTTTTGTTATGGTATAACGTTATCCTTGTTAACCTTGATTATGTATTCGAGCGTTATTTGGTGATCCTTGGAACCCAACTTGGTCTTTTAGAGCGTGAATTGTGAACTTATGAAACTGTTATTCTTGCCTTCAGAATGATGGCACCAAGACGAAACCCGCCTAGGACTAACCGAGCAGCCCCTGCTGTTGTGGTTGCCCCTGTCCGTCGAGGTCGTCGTCCGACCCCGACCACTCCACCTATTGAGAACCTGAACACTGATAACCCAGCTGTAGAGAACCCGAATGTGAACGACCGTTCTAAGAATGGTCCTGTTCCACTAAACCCTCCACCTTTGGACCCAGCCCACATTGACCAGCTTATGATGCAGCGTGTAGCTGAACTGCTAGCTGAGTTTAATCTCTCTAACACCTATGGTGGAACCCCACTGCTTAATCGAGCTCGAGGTTGTACCTATAAAGAGTTCCGATTCTGTGGTCCCATCGAGTTCGGAGGAACCGAAGGAGTAGTTTACCTAACTAGGTGGATGGAGAAAACCGAGTCTGTGTTTACCGTTAGCAACTGTGAAGAGGATTGTAAGGTTAAGTATGCAACATTTACCTTGAAGGACGAAGCGTTGACCTGGTGGAACAACTATCACAAATCTGTAGGGAGTGATGTAGCTCATAGCATGACTTGGACCCAGTTTAAGGCTCTCTTGATCAAGACTTACTGTCCTAGGAATGAAGTTAAGAAGCTAGAGATTGAGTTCTGGAACCATAAGGTTAAGGGTACCGACATGACGACTTACAATCGTCGTTTCCAAGAGTTGTCGCTGCTTTGCCCTGATATGGTTCGCACTGAAGCCCTTAAGATTGAGAGGTATACTGATGGATTGCCTTTAGCTACTCGGAATGATGTCATTGCTGTGAAGCCAGTTAACTTGCATGAGGCAATTACTGTGGCTCAGCGTTTGATGGACTCTTATGTATTAGAAGTAGGAGACAAGGGTAAGAATGATAACAGTGATAAGAGTAAGAGGAATGAAGTTGTAAAAGGGAATGACAACAAACGGCAAGAGACAGCCAGGGTGTTCGCCATAAGAAATGGAGAAAATAAGGGTTATGAAGGTAGCAAGCCCTTGTGTGGTCATTGCAATCGACACCACCATGGACCGTGCTCAATTGTGTGTAGGAATTGCTCTAAGGTAGGACACATGTGCGGCTCAAACTGCACAAGGAGCGGACTGGAAGGCCACTGTTACCTGTTTTGGATGTGCAAAGAATGGGCACTACAAGAATGAGTGCCGAGAGCCGTGGATGAAAGGAAACCCCGGTAATGGAGGAGGATTTGTTAACCGAGGTATGGGAAGTAATGGCCTAAACCCTGTGAAGCGTGAGGTTGTGGAGAATCAGGGAAATCAGAGTGCTAGGAATCAAAGAAAGAGACATGGGAACAACGCGTGTGTATGCTATTGGGAAGGAAGTTGGTGAGGACCCTAACATGGTTACGGGTACATTCCTTCTCAATAATCGCTATGCTTCCATACTGTTTGATACTGGTACCGATATGAGTTTCGTATTCACCACCTTTATGCCATTACTAGGAATTTCCCAAACACCTCTAGGGTTCAGTTACGATGTGGAATTAGCTAATGGGAATAGGGAGAAGATAGACACCGTATTCCGAGGTTGCACCTTAAGTTTCCTATACCACCCGTTTAGTATAGACCTATTGCCAGTTACCTTGGGAAGTTTTGACGTCATCATCGGAATGGATTGGTTGTCGAATAACGGTGCACACATCATCTGCGATGAGAAGACCGTGCGTGTACCGTATGGCAGAAAAGTTCTGAGCATATAAGGAGATCAGAGCGACTGTGGAAGTCCTTACCGGTTGAGCATCATCTCTTGTATTAAGGCCCAGAAGTACATCGATAGAGGAGGTTGTCTTTTCTTGGCTCGAATTTCTGAAAAGAAAGGCGAGGAAAAGAGTGAAATACACCTTAATGATGTACCCATCGTTAGAAATTTTCCAGATGTGTTTCCCGACGATCTGCCAGGGATTCCACCTGTTCGACAAGTGGAATTCCAAATCTAGTTGATACCCGGTGCTGCACCCGTAGCCCGGGCACCTATTGACTTGCTCCAAGAGAATTGGAGGAACTGTCTAAATAGTTGGCAGAATTGTCAGAGAAAGGATTCATTCGACCAAGTTCGTCACCATGGGGAGCACCGGTGTTGTTTGTGAAGAAGAAGGATGGATCGTTTCGGATGTGTATTGACTACAGGGAGTTGAATATGTTGACGGTGAAGAATCGATATCCGTTACCTAGAATAGATGACCTATTTGATCAACTCCAAGGAGCTAGTGTCTTTTACAAGATCGACTTACGGTTGGGTATCACCAGCTTATTCGAGAGGAGGATATCCCTAAGACGGCATTTAGGACTCGTTATGGGCACTATGAATTCCAAATAATGTCGTTTGGCTTGACCTACGTGCCAACGGTATTCATGGATCTCATGAACCGAGTATGTAAACGCTACCTGGATAAGTTTATGATAGTATTCATAGACGACATCTTGATATACTCCAAGAGTTGAGAGGAGCACGAAGAGCATTTGAGGCTCATTTTAGAATTGTTGCGAGAAGAGAAGCTGTATCCCAAGTTCTCTAACTGTGAATTTTGGATTCCGTCCGTGCAATTCTTAGGTCACGTGATAGATAGTCGAGGAGTTCATGTTGACCCAGCCAATATTGAGGCCATTAAGGAATGGGCAGCCCCTAGGAACCCATCAGAAGTCCGCCAGTTTTTAGGTTTAGCAGGCTATTACCGGAGGTTCATTGAAGGATTCTCCAAAATAGCTAAGTCGCTGACCAAACTGACGCAGAAGGACGTTAAGTATGAATGGGGAGAAAAGGAGGAAGAAGCATTCCAACTTCTGAAAGAGAAGTTGTGTAGTGCGCCCATCCTAGCTTTGCCTAAAGGAAGCGAAGACTTTGTCGTGTACTGCAACGCTTCGCATAAAGGCTTAGGTGCTGTTTTGATGCAACAAGAGAAGGTGATAGCTTATGCATCCAGACAACTTAAGAAGCATGAGAAAAACTACACCACCCATGATCTTGAGTTAGGTGTTGAAGTGTTTTCTCTTAGAATCTGGAGACATTATCTATATGGAACCAAGTGTGTAGTGTTTACCGACCATAAGAGCTTGAAGCATATCTTAGACCAGAAGGAGCTGAATATAAGACAACATCGTTGGTTAGAGTTGCTCAGTGATTATTACTGTGAGATTCGTTATCATCCTGGTAAGGCCAATGTTGTTGCTGATGCACTTAGTCGTAAGGAGAACATTCCACCATTACTCGTTCGATCCCTAGGAATGACCATTAGTTCACCTCTACCATCTCAAATCTTAGCCGCCCAAGCTGCGGCATTGACGGAAGAGAACCGTCCTTATGAGAATCTGCATGGAATAGTAGAAAGTGAAAACGGCTTCTTGAAGCGTTCTGACGGAACTTTATTCTTCAAAGACAGAAGCTGGATACCATTTCATGGCGGAATCCGTGAGTTGATTATGCACGAGTCGCATAAGTCAAAATACTCTATTCATCCCGGAGCCGATAAGATGTATCATGACTTGAAGAAACTCTACTGGTGGCCTAACATGAAAGCCGACATAGCTCAAGATGTCGGTTGGTGCTTGACTTGTTCTAAGGTAAAGGCCGAACACAGAAACCCTCAGGACTCTTAGTTCAACCCGAACTCCCAGAATGGAAATGGGAGCGAATCACCATGGACTTTATCACCAAATTACCAAGAACAGCTAGCGGCAGTGACGCTATCTGGGTAATCGTAGATCGTTTGACTAAGTCTGCTCACTTCTTAGCCATTAGCGAGGCCGATAGTCTCGACAAGCTCGCTCGGCTGTACATCAAAGAGATAGCATCGCGTCATGGAGTACCGGTATCTATCATTTCCGATCGAGATATCCGTTTTACATCACACTTTTAGAGATCCTTACAGTCAGCGTTAGGAACAAACTTGGATATGAGCACTACATATCATCCTCAAACCGATGATCAGAGCAAGAGAACCATTCAGACCTTAGAGGATATGCTTAGAGCATGTGTCATTGATTTCGGCAAAGGCTGGGAGAGACATCTCCCTTTGGCCGAATTCTCCTACAACAATAGTTATCAAGCTAGCATTAAGGCCGCTCCATTTGAAGCACTGTATGGCCGAAATTTTCGTTCTCCTGTTTGTTGGGCTGAAGTTGGCGAGAGTCAACTTACCGGTCCCGAACTTGTCCTAGAAACCACTGAGAAGATAGTTCAGATTCGTAACCGTTTGCAAACCGCTCGTGATAGACAAAAGAGTTATGCCGATAGAAGACGTAAACCTTTAGAATTTCAGGTTGGAGATCGTATTATGTTAAAGGTTTCTCCTTGGAAAGGAGTGATTCATTTTGGAAAGCGTGGAAAACTCAATCCCCGATATATTGGTCCCTTTCCAATCCTGGAAAGAATCGGACCAGTAGCTTACCGCCTTGAGCTACCATCGGAATTGAGCAGTGTACACAATGTCTTTCATGTTAGTAATCTTAAGAAATGTCTTTCGAAGAAAAACATAGTTGTGCCTTTAAGAGATATCCATATTGATGAGAAATTGAATTTCGTTGAGGAACCGATTGAGATCATAGATCGTGAGATTAAACGGCTGAAGCATAGTCGTATTCCGATTATCAAAGTTCGTTCGAACTCCCGACATGGACCGGAGTTCACTTGGGAACGTGAGGATGTATTCCGTAAGAAGTACCCTAAAATCTTCATGACATCAAGCAACTCGGAGTGAAACCCGGGACGGGTTTCTTCTGAGGCTGGGAGGCTGTGACAACTGGCAATTTAGGAAGTCTATTTTAGGTCATCGCATTACGTTAAACTAAACAGAGTTTTTGCCTTTATCACTATTTTTATCGACCATGACTTGATTTGATATCGTTTATTGGTTTTTATGATTTATTTTGTTATTTAATGAGTTATCGCGTGAGTTTTAACTCTTTTGTTAGGCACTATCCGGTTCGGCATAATAAAAGCCTAAAACAAGAAATAACGTAATTTTTAGACCGTAACTCGAAACTGCGCAAATAAATAGTCAAAACTCGTTGAAAAACATAAATAAACATAATAGAAAGTCGAAGGAACGTCGTGGGACACTCGTAGGACAATATATGAGCTCGGGAATGGGTAAACGGGATAGTTTATAAAAAATTACAACTTTGGCCCCCCTTGTTTAGTCTAGCCGGCCACCTCCCCATCCTACTTCATTATTTTTTGGTCCTTATCATCCCCTATATAAGACCCCTCCTCTACAGACACACACACTTTACATTCTCTCCCTAAAAACCCTAATTACCAACTTTCTCTCACTAACCTTCTCTCTCTACAAATCCTAGCCGCCACCCTTAAAAATCCGGACACTTTCCGGCCACACGCCGGCGAGTGACACTACACCTCCACCACCATCTTGTAGATCTTTCTTCCTTCTTTCTAACCATATATGGCACGCGCCATATAGACCCCGATAACACCTCCAAATCTTGCAAAAACTATTTGAATCTCTAGGGTTTCAAGTGGGTTTTATAGACCGTATTTGGAAAAGGTAAAAAGGACTTGAATACGTCATGTTTGAGCATAGAGCAGCCACGTACGAGCCATATTAGGCTCGTATGGGTGGCGACATGGGGTGGGTTACATGAACATGGGTCTAAAACAAGTTTATAATTAATTTAAAAACATGAAACTAGTGGTTTGGTATCATGTGGTGTATCATTTGTTGGATTTTTGTATTTTAGGTCATGTTTCATGTTTTTGATTAGGATCAGTTGATGGGTTTGATGTTTGGATGATGATTGGAGGTTGATTGATTGTGTTTGGATGTTGTGGAAGCCATTTGGGAGTGTTTGGATACGAGCCACAAGACCCACGATGGGTCATTGTGGTGAGGCGTACGTGACCCTTGATGAGTGTGTAAATACTCATCATTTTTGATCAAATCTGAACTGCAAAACATTTAAAAACGCTAAAAAATGCATCAAAATACTGAAAATATTCCAAAAGTGTATTTTATATGTTTCAGATGCAAAATGTTTAAAATCAGATGAAAAACGAGCTAAGTTTGCATAATTGGCAGTTTCAGTCCCCCGACTTTCAAATCTTGTCAAAAATAGTCCCTGAGCACTTATTTTAAAAGAAAAGTCACCAAAGGTCCTTTTGAAATCATAAGTTGTCATAATTAGTCCTTTGGTGAAAAATTTCAAAAGTTTGGAGAATTTACAAGTTTAGTCCCCGGAGTTTCAGGATTGGCAGTTTTGGTCCTTATATTTTTGAAGATTAGCAAAACCAACCCTTGGATTACATTTTCAGAAGTTACACGCGTGGTCCCTGGATTTTCAGTTTTGGCAATATTGGTACCTAACTACACATTTCATCCATTTTAGATCCTTGGTCCAAGCTAATTATCCAAATCCATTTAATAAACCCAAGCCCAACCCGTTACCCAAACCTTTTACCCGGTCAACCCCCAAACCCACGGTTTGAAATAAAACCGCCTTCACCTTCACCCACTCTCTGCAACCAACCCTGCCACACACCAACCCTCCTCCAAACACTCCACCTCACTCATGTCCAAAACCCATTAAACCTTCCCCCTCCTCACACGTTTGCATACCCCAATTGATTTTTCCAAGTATATAAGTTTTCCCGCCAAAATGAAATTGAAGGATGAGATCAATTTGACTCATCCAATGGCTCTAAATGATGGTGGGAAAGCACAAAGGCAGCACATGAAGCACATAGGAAGGAAGAAACCCTAGTTATCTTGTATAAATAAGGCTCTTAGCCACAATTAATAGGTTGTCCAATTTTTCATGTTTTAGAAAAGTTGTAACCAGTTTAATTATTGTCATTTACTTTCAAGTTCTGTATTTTCAATTTCAAGTTAATCAAGTTCCAGCTTTCTTACTTAAATTGCCAAGTTTATTTTAAGTTTCCATTGTTATTGCTTAATTCTCAAGTTCTTATTGATAAGCTCGTTTACTGTAAATTAAGCTCATATAAGCTTATATAGCTTATTGGGAGCTTTTGGTCCACATAAATCTGTTTTTATCTCAAATAGCTTAAAATTTCATAAAAAACTTAAAAAGCCAAAAAAAAAAATAGCTTTATAGTAGCTTAGCTTATGTAAAGCTTATATAGGACTGGAATCTGTTCAATTAGCATTTATATAAGTTGTTTTGTCTTTAGGAATCAAGTTATGTGGCCTATATCTGCTTATACTGCCTTAAACTGCAAATCAAGAAGTTATGGGGGTGTTTGGATTTAAATTGTTCTTGGGTCAAAAGTCACTATTTGATCCTTTTTGAGTCCAAAATTAGTGGTAAAGTATTTTGTAAGTTCGTTGGTTAAAGTTTCAACCACTAGTGCAGCTTCAAATCAGCTTTGGTAAAATTTTTTGTTCTTTCTGTCTTCTTCGTCAGACTGCACGTTGACTCCACGACCACCTTTGCGCCCCTAGCTTGTTTAGTGTAGCTTCTAATTAGGATTTTGCGGGGGTAAAAGTTTGTCCCCCAGCTTATCTTCATTATCCCAGAAGCTTGTTGAGTAAGCTCAACTGTAGCTTGTTCCATTCGAGCTTGAAACCCACCCCTGTGGGCTGTTTGGGACTGCAAACAATAGCACCAGGCAAAGATCGTTTGGATTTCAAGTGCTTATTTAGGTATCTCCTTCCAGCTTATTTAGACTTAGTGAGTAGTAATTAGTGTATTAGTTTAGGTTAGATTACATTTAGCTTATTTTGTGCTTATTTTTATGCTTTTGCATTGCTTCTTTATCCATTTTCTTAGCTTAGGACTCCCTAGTTTAGGTGTTTTGCCAACTGCTTATTACCCTTGTTTCTATAGCTTACTTTCTTTGTTCTTAGCTTCTTTTAGATAAGTATATACCTGTGTTGCTTACTTCTTCAATATCTTTGCTTAATTCGCCACTTTGCATAGCTTATTTGGGCTTAACAAGCGACAAAAAGGAGTGTTTGGTTTCTGTCCAAATCAGTGGACAATAAGCTGTGAAAACAGCTTATTGTGTGCTTTTCAAAAGTAAAGTTTTTACAAAATGTTCTTAATTTGGTCTCATCTTCAAGTTTCAAAAGCAAAAATCTAAAAAAAAAAATAAAAGAAGCAAAAAGGGAGAGACAGGGGTCGAACCTGAGACCTCTCCCTTAGGTAGGATGATAGTGTGTACCTGTATACCATGCGCCCTTGGGTCTTTTCTTGGTCATTGTTTGCAACATTTAATACATAAGGGCGTTTGGCAGTTATAGCTTTAAGCACTTTGTAGCTTACTTTGCAGCTTATTACCAAAACAACCACCTGTTTTCTCATTTTTCATAGATTAAGCATAACTCAAAGTACTTTTAGTGATTTTTCCAGATTTTTCCCAATTAGTTTGGTATTTTAATTATTTAATTAGTGTAAAATAGTATTTAATTCATAATAAAAAATATAAAAGTAAAAAAAAATATAAATCTTTTTTCTAAAATTTTCTTTTGTCATTCAGTAAGTAAGAAAATTGTTTTTACATTAGTAGGACTTTTATTTTACAAATTTTACGTTTTTTCTTGCGCACTCGCGTAATTTTTGTATATAACGCACGTTTTCATTCTAGGTCACGTTTTTAGATAATTTAGGTTTACGCTTTAATTAAAATAGTTTATTTAAGTTATTTTGTTTTATAAAATCAAGAAAATCAACTTTAAAAATAGTGATAGCGTTTATTTAATATAATTTATCTTTTTAATTTTCTTTAATTTTTCCTTTGTTATCTAGTATCAATCATAACCTCTTTCCTGTTCAATATCACCCGAACACTATACGTTTGGTTATTCAGTCGCACAGCTCGTTGGGACTTAACGACCCGGGGAAACACTATACTCCTCTAGATCTTCATTGCATTGTTTCTGAGTTGTTTGAAGTTTATTACGGTTGACCATTCACAAGTGGTTAGCTTGTGTGATAAACTTGACGGTTTGGAACCGATCAAATTTTGGCGCCGCTGCCGGGGACTGTGCTAATAATCTTACGTTTAGCAGATCAGTGATTGTTGAATATACATCCATTGTATATTTTCCATCCTTGTTCATATTTTCTTATTATTATTATATAAAAACAAAACGGTTCCCGAAAACATTTTAAAATCAGTTTTCAACAAACACAAAAACCCAAAAAGATTTTCTTTCTTATTTTTACAAAATGTTCTTCAAAAATACCAAAAATATTCCTCTTTACCCTCTTACCCTTTTAGATTCTTTATCCCTTTACCGTCTATCCATTTGATTCTAACTTCTTCTATTCTCATGGAATCTCTCGACTACGACGAATTCTGGAACGAAGTTGAAAAACTTCATACTTTATCACAAATGTCAAGAATTCGTGTTGTTCGTGATGATCCATTAATTCTGCGTAGGGAAATGGAACGAGAAACCGGGGTGACAAAGGACCATGTACTTCCCTCTGATAATGGAAGTGCTAAATACGTCCAACCTACGGTTATCCAAAGATCTAACCCCTCAATTGCTCCTAAGCCGTCTAAAATTGATCCTAAACTTTCACAATTTACGGTTAAAAGCAATCATGCAGAATTTAGACCGGTGACTAGCAAGAATGAATTGCCTAACCTTCACGTTTCTCAAGAACTTGAACCAGAGACCATAACGGAAGTGGTGGAAATTGCTAGCTCTCAGAGCACACCACTTGTCCCACCTCCGGATTTTTCAAAATGTTCTTCGAGACTTGATAGTCATTCGGATCACCATGTTGGTTTTGTTGATTCTTTGAATGAACCGATTCCTTCTCATAACTCTCAAATGGAATCGTTTATTCCTTGTGTCGGTTGTGGTGAGCCTCTTTTTGGTTCACCATGTCGCTGGTGTACGTGTGTACAGTGTGGTAATGATATTCGGAACGGGAGTTGTTTGTTTTGTGGTTCGAGGAATTCATTTGATTATGATCCTAATCCGAACTCATTTAACGACCCCTCAAATTTTTCCAACTACCCACCACAACCCGACTTATCTTCATATAATCAACATAACTGCTGTGAATTTTGTGGAGGTCCTCACCAAGGATTTGAGTGTCAATCCCGAAACACGTTTGTCTATGAACAGTTTTCCAGTGATGCTCAGAACTTTGGTTATGACCAATACCCATATAATTCGCCAATCCGGCTCAACAGTTTTACTGTTGTGAGAATTGTGGAGGTCCTCACGATAATTTTCAATGTCAACCGTGGAATCAAAATTACTATACTTCCGGTTTTGACAATTTCCAACCTCCACAGCACCATACGGTTCAAACTCCACCTGAGCCGTTGCCTAAAGAAATTTCCCAAGATTTTGAAACCGCAATGAAAATACTTGATGATATGATTCAAAACTTTAAGAATCAAGTGAATGGTGAGAAAACCATGGGAGAATTGCTAGCCGAAGAACGAGAGGCTCGCAAATCTAGGGAAGAATTATTAGTCCTAGAGCATGCAGCTCTAAGGCGTTCCCAATTTCTTAAGGCAGCTATGTATGATGATGACGAGGAGAGTATTCCTTTTAAAAATATTTTTTCTCAACTCCCTCAGTCAGTTGATATCCCAGCAGTTGAGATTCCATCTCAAACAACTGCTATCACACCCGAAGCTCCCACTCACTCTCTGAACATGGGGGACGAGCATCTTAACACTGTTCCTGAAAAGGAATCGGAAGAATTCATAAAGTCTAGTATTGAGAACCTTGTCCCAATCCCGAGAGAGTCACAGGGAACTTTTGACCATATGTGTGATATCCCTTCCCCTCTTGAGTGTTCAAAAGATCATTTTGAGACTTTCTCCAATTGTAGCGAAGATTGTGCATCATATGGAGACATCGAGTATGTTGAGGCATCACTTCCACAATCTGATGCTGATCATCTTCTTGAGGAGTTCACCGATGAACTCACTCACATCAATCCACTTTCATCGGAAAGTGATGATAGTCTCCTTGATTTCAAAGCCGATCCTGGGAGAGATGAAAGTCTCCTGATAATGATCGTTCACTCACTTCTTATCCCAACAGTCCAATAGAGAATGTTGATCACTTTGTTCCTGAAACATTCAAAGCTACTTTCACCAATCCTGTATTTGAATTCGACTCAATTCTTTTAATTTCTGAGAATCCACTCTTTGATACTCAGATTGAGGATAGTAATGAGTCCACAATGGAACAAGAGTTCACAAATTCACATCATGTGAATGATTCTCTTCATGAGAAGTTCGCCGGTGAACTCACTCATATCATGACTCCGCCGGAGTATGATCGCTTGGATGGCAAAAATCATGATCGCGGGGAAAAGTTCTCAATCATGAGAGTTTGTATTTCTATGACAAATTTTCCAACCCTCCCTCCCGAGATGCTTTCCAAACCAAAGAGCTCAACCGATAAAATCCAAACGAGTGCAACTGCACTTGATCCTAAGGAAGAAGATCTTATCATGATCGTCATCATGACTTTCTTTCTTTTCTTCACCTACCCGGTGACTTCCTCTCTTCTTCACTCCTTCGGGAATGAAGACACTATCTTTGACCCCAGCATTTTCATTTATTATTTGTGAGCCGGATCTATGTATACCTCATCGGTGTGGAACTTTCACGTACTTCAATGTTTATACAAACATCTTGAATGAAAGTCCGATGGAGATTGTCTCTTCCACTTACTTCCCCATGAACCAATGAATTCGGGGTCGAGTCAAGCTAGCGACTCGGTAATCAAAAACAGTAGTTAAACATGGGTTTTCACCCGTGTGTACCACCCTAGTGTGGGGGAGTTGCCCCCCGCTGTTGTATATAAGTTTTCTAAAAAAAAAAAAAAAATAATAAAAAAAAAATAAATAAAATAAAATAATGGCCGTAGTATTTCCCTTTTACGTTCTCAGTTTCGGCATAACAGCCGGTACTTTGAATATTGAGGGCAATATTCATTTCTAGTGTGGGGGGAATTCTCACGAATTTTATCATGTAATTATACCACCCAATTCCCCCATTTTTGGCCAATTTTTTTTTTGGAGTAAGTGTTTTGCACTTACTCAGCTTACGGTTATCAGTCCGCCATGTCTAACAAACAAAAGGATTGGCTAATCCAGGAGCAAACGGCTCTTGGTAAAGATATCTCAAATCCGTTGACCGCTTGCAATTTGCCCAAAATTGTATGGTGTTCAACTCACCATATCTTTAATTAGTGAAGAGTTGGCTAGCCCGCAAGTTTATGGCTTGTGGTAAACGCAGTTGGAAAACCATAATTGGTAATCGACTCACCAAAGATATTTTATCTAAGAGTTGGCTAGTCCAGAAGCAAACGGCTTCTGGAAAAGACAAATCAAATCCGTTGGAAGCTGGTGGTTTGCTCAAAATCATTTGGTTATCAGTGTACCAAGGTTCTTACTTGAACTGAAACATTTGGCTACTCCAGAAGTAATGGCTTTTGGTAAAGAGATTCAAATCCATTAAGTTTTTCTCAAAAGATTGCTAGGGACTAGCAATAGTTTAGTGTGGGGGATTGATGAGTGTGTAAATACTCATCATTTTTGGTCAAATCTGAACTGCAAAACATTTAAAAACGCTCAGAAATGCATCAAAATACTGAAAATATTCCAAAAGTGTATTTTATATGTTTCAGATGCAAAATGTTTAAAATCAGATGAAAAACGAGCTAAGTTTGCATAATTGGCAGTTTCAGTCCCCCGACTTTCAAATCTTGTCAAAAATAGTCCCTGAGCACTTATTTTAAAAGAAAAGTCACCAAAGGTCCTTTTGAAATCATAAGTTGTCATAATTAGTCCTTTGGTGAAAAATTTCAAAAGTTTGAAGAATTTACAAGTTTAGTCCCCGGAGTTTCAGGATTGGCAGTTTTGGTCCTTATATTTTTGAAGATTAGCAAAACCAACCCTTGGATTACATTTTCATAAGTTACACGCGTGGTCCCTGGATTTTCAGTTTTGGCAAGATTGGTACCTAACTACACATTTCATCCATTTTAGATCCTTGGTCCAAGCTAATTATCCAAATCCATTTAATAAACCCAAGCCCAACCCGTTACCCAAACCTTTACCCGGTCAACCCCCAAACCCACGGTTTGAAATAAAACCGCCTTCACCTTCACCCACTTTCTGCAACCAACCCTGCCACACACCAACCCTCCTCCAAACACTCCACCTCACTCATGTCCAAAACCCATTAAACCTTCCCCCTCCTCACACGTTTGCAGACCCCAATTGATTTTTCCAAGTATATAAGTTTTCCCGCCAAAATGAAATTGAAGGATGAGATCAATTTGACTCATCCAATGGCTCTAAATGATGGTGGGAAAGCACAAAGGCAAAGACATGAAGCACAGAGGAAGGAAGAAACCCTAGTTATCTTGTATAAATAAGGCTCTTAGCCACAATTAATAGGTTGTCCAATTTTTCATGTTTTAGAAAAGTTGTAACCAGTTTAATTATTGTCATTTACTTTCAAGTTCTGTATTTTCAATTTCAAGTTAATCAAGTTCCAGCTTTCTTACTTAAATTGCCAAGTTTATTTTAAGTTTCCATTGTTATTGCTTAATTCTCAAGTTCTTATTGATAAGCTCGTTTATCAAATTAAGCTCATATAAGCTTATATAGCTTATTGGGAGCTTTTGGTCCACATAAATCTGTTTTTATCTCAAATAGCTTAAAATTTCATAAAAAACTTAAAAAGCCAAAAAAAAAAAAAGCTTTATAGTAGCTTAGCTTATGTAAAGCTTATATAGGACGGGAATCTGTTCAATTAGCATTTATATAAGTTGTTTAGTCTTTAGGAATCAAGTTCTGTGGCCTATATCTGCTTATACTGCCTTAAACTGCAAATCAAGAAGTTATGGGGGTGTTTGGATTTAAATTGTTCTTGGGTCAAAAGTCACTATTTGATCCTTTTTGAGTCCAAAATTAGTGGTAAAGTATTTTGTAAGTTCGTTGGTTAAAGTTTCAAGCACTAGTGCAGCTTCAAATCAGCTTTGGTAATTTTTTTTGTTCTTTCTGTCTTACTGTCGTACTGCAACAGCAGCTCCACAGCTACCTTTGCAGCCCCCTAGCTTGTTTAGTGTAGCTTCTAATTAGGATTTTGCGAGGGCAAAAGTTTGTCCCCAGCTTATCTTCATTATCCCAGAAGCTTGTTGAGTAAGCTCAACTGTAGCTTGTTCCATTCGAGCTTGAAACCCACCCCTGTGGGCTGTTTGGGATCTGCAAACAACAAAGCACCAGTGCAGCAGATCGTTCGGATTTCAAGTGCTTATTTAGGTATCTCCTTCCAGCTTATTTAGACTTAGTGAGTAGTAATTAGTGTATTAGTTTAGGTTAGATTACATTTAGCTTATTTTGTGCTTATTTTTATGCTTTTGCATTGCTTCTTTATCCATTTTCTTAGCTTAGGACTCCCTAGTTTAGGTGTTTTGCCAACTGCTTATTACCCTTGTTTCTATAGCTTACTTTCTTTGTTCTTAGCTTCTTTTAGATAAGTATATACCTGTGTTGCTTACTTCTTCAATATCTTTGCTTAATTCGCCACTTTGCATAGCTTATTTGGGCTTAACAAGCGACAAAAAGGAGTGTTTGGTTTCTGTCCAAATCAGTGGACAATAAGTGTGAAAAACTTATTGTGTGCTTTTCAAAAGTAAAGTTTTTACAAAATGTTCTTAATTTGATCTCATCTTCAAGTTTCAAAAGCAAAAATCTAAAAAAAAATAAAAGAAGCAAAAAGGGAGAGACAGGGGTCGAACCTGAGACCTCTCCCTTAGGTAGGATGATAGTGTGTACCTGTATACCATGCGCCCTTGGGTCTTTTCTTGGTCATTGTTTGCAACATTTAATACATAAGGGCGTTTGGCAGTTATAGCTTTAAGCACTTTGTAGCTTACTTTGCAGCTTATTACCAAAACAACCACCTGTTTTCTCATTTTTCATAGATTAAGCATAACTCAAAGTACTTTTAGTGATTTTTCCAGATTTTTCCCAATTAGTTTGGTATTTTTAATTATTTAATTAGTGTAAAATAGTATTTAATTCATAATAAAAAATATAAAAGTAAAAAAAAATATAAATCTTTTTTCTAAAATTTTCTTTTGTCATTCAGTAAGTAAGAAGATTGTTTTTACATTAGTAGGACTTTTATTTTACAAATTTTACGTTTTTTCTTGCGCACTCGCGTAATTTTTGTATATAACGCACGTTTTCATTCTAGGTCACGTTTTTAGATAATTTAGGTTTACGCTTTAATTAAAATAGTTTATTTAAGTTATTTTGTTTTATAAAATCAAGAAAATCAACTTTAAAAATAGTGATAGCGTTTATTTAATATAATTTATCTTTTTAATTTTCTTTAATTTTTCCTTTGTTATCTAGTATCAATCATAACCTCTTTCCTGTTCAATATCACCCGATCACTATACGTTTGGTTATACATGACAGCTCGTTGGGACTTAACGACCCGGGGAAACACTATACTCCTCTAGATCTTCATTGCATTGTTTCTGAGCTGTTTGAAGTTTATTACGGTTGACCATTCACAAGTGGTTAGCTTGTGTGATAAACTTGACTTTTCGGAACCGATCAAATTTTGCTCATGGACCACGGGTCCGGGTCGAGCTGTTGTGGTAGCTTGTTGGTTGATATTGTTGGTGTTTGGATGAGACGCGTGGAGCTGAAAAGCTTCTAGAGCTTGTTTGGTTCACGTGGTCTTAACCGTGACCATGTCATGACTATTAGGGTCATAACTTTGGTTTCGGGTATATTTGGTAGTTTGATTGATTGGCGAGATTTATTTGAGTTGATTTGAGATTGAATTGCGCTATTTTGACTTTTATTTGGACTTATTATATAAATTGTCAACTTTGAGCAACGTCGGTGTTACTTTGACTTTTTAGTCACTAGTTGACCCCGACAACGCCGTAACATGAACTTTAGTATAGTTTGAACTATTGATTGATTAAAAGCCGAGAAGTCATGACTCGTGCTTGTGGACTCGAAATGAATAACGATATGAAACTAATATTGAAATTGACGAAATATATATATATATATATATATATAGATATATATATATATATATATATATATATATATATATATATATATATATATATATATATATATATATATATATATATATATATATATATATATATATATATATATATATATATATATATATATATATATATATATATATATATATATATATATATATATATATATATGAAAATGCTAATAAACTATGAAAAATAAATAATAAAAAGGCTTTTATACAAAAAAACTATCGATAACAAGACTTGTCTTGTTATTTACCATTTCAAATGGGAACTAGCGACTAAAAATGGAAAGGTTTTCTAATAAATAAGTAATTAATGTTTCGAGTGCACGTTTATCGAAATGTGCCATTTATGAGCATTTAATATTATTTTAAGGATTTATTTATTTACGTTGTGTGCATGGGTTACGCATAATCTAACATTAATAGTGTCAATCCACGTGGATGACGGATTTATTAGGTTGACGAATCTAATAAGATTCCATTAAGCACGTTGGATAACAATATTAATGGGTGAATTATCCTTATGACTCGTTAGGATGCGACCGGTTTATGGGACAATAAGTGACACGAATAAATAATTGAGTTTATCGAGTTGACGAATTCGATAAGGTTTACTATTTATTCCGAAACTTATTGGACTATAGAGATTATCGCTTAGAGGTCTCATTATGTTGCATTGAGTCACATTGTGGTTGTTTGAGTGCATTCATGATATCATATTGAGTCGATACACCTACATAAGGATACCAAACGCTAGGACTAAAGGGTGAAACAAGACATTTTTGAGATAAAGAAAAGGAATACATTGGGGTAGATAACGTTGATTTTGGGAAATATATATTAAAATTGGTTCACATTAATAGGTTGTGCCGAGTCGATAGTTGCTGTGCCGTGATTAGCTGTTATCTTCTGCTAGTGTTTATTTGTGCGTTGCTAGCTTGAGGTGAGTTTCCTAGCCCCACTTTTATCTATGTTTTTAACTATATTGGGGTGAGAATCATGCTACTATTTTTGGACCTTCTAAACTATTTTGATTTGCTTATGTGCTTGACTGATTAGATAGATATGTGGTAGCTGTTGCCTTAGTATAGGGTAGTGATAAGTCGTTTTCGTACACAAGATATTTTCCGGGTCGTTTTCCCAGCGAGGGATGAATGGAGTTTGACAACTCACGTCGCGTGATTCGGGATTCGAATGGGTAAAAAGGGAATTTTGTGGTTTTCTAAACTACGGGGAAGGGAAAGTAAAGGGAAGCAATTAAAACTTCTAAACCTATGGTGCAAACAAGTAAATATAACTAAATATGCGAATGTATACTAAAAATGCAAATTACGTAATTATTAAAACGTAAATAAAATGCAAACTAATCTATTTAAAAACCAAAAAATGATCTAATAATTTTCAACAGCTAAGAAAGTGATTTAAAAATTATTTGAAATTTAAAACTATTTTTTTTTTGGTTTTTCTCGATTTATTTTGAATTAAAAACTAATTTTAAACATTTAAAATAGAGCTAAAATACTAAAAATTAGGAAAACAAGCAAGAAAATTACAAAAATATTTTTCAAAAATCAAAATTAACTAAAAAGAATTTTCAAAACTGTAATCACATTTTTTTTACTTTTTCTCTATTTATTATGAATTTAATACTATTTAAAACTAATTAAAATGCTAGAAAATACTATTTAGGCTAAGAAAATCTGGAAAAATACTTTTTATGACTTTTTGAATATTATAAAACTAATAAAATTGAAATTGCATTTTTCAGAACATTTTCTAATTTATTTGAATAAAATGCTATTTAAAAATGCTAGAAAATGAATAAAATTGCAGAAAAATAGCAAGAGACCATGGAAAAATATGAAAACTTCCAGAACAATATAACATAATACTGAGAACTAGGTAAAATTAACAAAAACAACTTTGGAACACAGGAGATATGAAATGGGCACACAACTGTGGGGAATAAGCTACTATCAATAAGCTATAAGCCACTAAAAGCTACAATAAGCTACCACAGTATAAAACTAACCTAAAATGAGCTACTGCAACTGATTTGGCCCTAATAAGCACAAGTTAAGCTAGAAAAAGCACTATAACAGGATTTAAAAAAGCTTATGCCAAACGGCCCTTAAGCCCCTACTTTAAGCACTTATTACACTATCTTAGAAAAATCTTAAAAATGAAATAAAAATACCTTGATAACCACAACCAACCAAAGTCCTAATATCCAAAATTTCAGATCAATAGGAATAAAGATGAATGAATTAAAAATATAAAAATGAGATCAGTTAGCAACCAATTTGGAAATTTGACTTTTTATGAGAAAACTGACCAGTTGACTTTAGTGAGATTCGATTGATCCTAACTGAGTCTAAGTGATGTTTTAAGATTAAATTCAACCTAACTAAGCTACTTAAACAAGATCTAAACATAAATGCAAGGTATGAGCTACTGATGCTAACTGAAATGGAAACTAGAACTGATTTTATGTGATTTTGACTTAGAGTGATTGACAATGCAAATAACTGACCAAATTGACTAACTGATGCCTAAATTGAGCTAGATAATTCAACCCTTACCTCTGAATCAACCTCTAATGCAGATGCAAGCTTTTAACCAAACACTCCTTATGATCCTAATATGAAGATTTTAGATAGTAAACTACTATATCATTCTATTGTACCACTAATCCTACATCTAATATGACATAATATAACTAAATGCAAACATTATCACTATCAAAACCTTAAATTCCAATACTACTGATTATGCAAATTAATACTAAAGAAAAAAATAGAAATCAAAGCAATCTAGTTTTCAGAGATTGAACACAATTAAATTCCACTTATAACAGCAATATTAAACTAAATTGAACTCAATTAATCCAACTACACATCAATTATACTATAAACATATTAGAAATGAGAAATTGGACTTACAAGGGTCCAACCACAATGGTTCGCTTATGAAATCAATGGAACAGTAACCTAAACCAATTATCAACCATTCTGATCAACAATTAACCCAAATCCAGATCCATAGCAGCAATTCAGAGCAGTTTTACCCATTTTTCTAAACTATGACTTTATTTGACTTTCATTCAAAAACTTGGACTTAGAACAATTAAAGGCAGTAAAAGCAAAGGTAAGCTTATATAAGCTTGATTAAGCTTATATAAGCTTAAGATTAAGAAATGTAAACTGATAGAACAGTACCAAACAACAGATGAAACAGCTTTGAATTCAATCGAACAAAAACTTATAAAACAAAATGAAATTTTATTAAATGAAAAGTAAGATTACAACTAGAACAATGACTGTTTTAACTAATGAAAAACAATTAAAATGACAGGAAATAAAAACGTGGTAACACTTTTCTAAAGGCAGGAAAAATGGACAATCTTCTTCTTGTGATGGAAAGGGCTTTTATAGGCTGAGCCAGGAGTTTGGGGTTGATCACAGAAGCTTCTAGCACTCTCAATCTCGTCCATTGATTCGTTGATGATTCACTCCAATTAATCACAGCTGTTGGATCAGAGGTATGAAGTGTCTCCACCAATCACATGCTCCCATTTTGCCATGGTGGCAATCCTTAAGCCACACCCTTCTGTCACGTCAGCAGTACTTTCTAGAAGTACATTAAGTTGGGTAAATGATGTGACGTTTAGGTAAATGGGGGAGAAGGTAAAACAGTAAATCCATGGGTGGGATTTTGTTTTGGCGCGTTTGGTTTAAGATGGGATTTTTATTATTTGTTTGACCGATTGAAGTGGTGAGTTGACTTGGGTTTATGGGTAAAATAAAACCAGGTAATAGTGAATTGGTATAAATGGGGTGGTGATTTGTGGGCTTGGTTGGGCTTGGGGTAAAAGAGTTAGAGTTAGAGTTGGACTTGGACTTTTAAATTAGGACCATTTATGTAAATCTCAAAAGCCAAGGTCCAATGATGTAAATTCTGTAAGTGTAAGGGTGAATTTGGTAAATTGGTAAGGTGAGGTGTAAAGGGTGTAAAGGGTATAAAGGGTAAAATGGGAAAGTGAAGGGTAATTTGTGACAATTTGTGAAAGTTGAGGGGTAAAATGGCAATTATGTGAAAGTTAAGGGTAAAAAGTGAAATTATATGAAAGTGAAGGCGAAGATGTGAAAACTCCCCAAACATGATCCATAACTCCGTATTTGCACTTTTGATCATCCAAATCCCATAAATAGCATCCCCGGCATCGGCTATTGCGCTCTTCTTTCTCTCGTGCTTGGTTTTCTTCGGTTTTAGCTTTCTTTTGTCTGTTTTGTCATATCCGTACCTGCACATACAAAAACTCAAGAAACACACAAATATTAAGCATTAACGGCTCTTTCTTGGTTATTTTGGGTCTATTTTGATAAATAAATAATATGTGTTTTAGCACATATCAGGTAGCAATCTTAATTGCTATAACACTTGCCTAGCTAAGTATAGACTTCTACCTCGACCTAGTCCAGGGTTAGCAATCGTTCTAGACTTTGCTACGACTGTGCTAGCTAGTGTCGCTAGGGGCCCATTATGATATCAGATATGATATTTGTTTGTGATTGATGTGTATCTATCTTAGGTCTCGCATAGCAAATTAACTCCTACAGGTCCACTACTTTTTAGTTGAATTTAAACCTATGAACTCACCAGCGTTAGCTGACCTTTTAGCATGTTTTCTCAGGTAATTAAGTGATGTTTGGAGACCCTACCACCGAATCAAAAGGCAAAAAACCACCGACATTGGAAACCCACTAGATAAACCATAAACAGACGACAATGATGAGTATCCATGAGAAAACACAGAAGTTCCTCAATCGGCATAGTTTCTCCTTCTCAAGAAGGAGTCCAGCTAGGGTATCTTGTTGAGTAGCCTCTAGCTCATTGGCCCTGGCGACTGCGTTTACAGCCTCCATGGTCTCGCCGATGAGGGCTTCTTGGCATTCTTGCAATGCCGCCTCATTTCGGTGGATGTGCCTCTGCAAGTAGAGGATCACCTCCCTTGCTCTAGTCGTCTGTGGTGGATCCAACCACCCATTGATGGGACACCTAGATCCCTAAAAAATCAGAAATCAAACGTTTGAAAACACTTAAAAGCTGACTCCAAAATGAAACTATAAACATCACATGTTAAATTAAAAAAATACAAGCATTATCATTTAAAGACTAGCCAACCTGAACAGGACAAGCATAGTAACGCCTGCCGGCGTTAACATTGTTCCAAAGAGGTTTTAACTACCGCCCGCCTACCACATGCACAACGCACCATTATTAAGGATAACAATTTTTTTTTGAGAGGAGACTTTAGGGATGAGTGGTGAATATGAGTTGCTTTTATTAGACACTAGTTACTGTAGCACCCACAGAAAAGTGTATCGAACACGCTTTATTGAAATATGGAATTGACAATTATGCCCTTGGACTAAAGACAAATTAAACGGCAACTGACGTGCTTGACTAACGAAAATATGGTCAAAGGACCAGTTACGAGTGTGAAACTTGAAATAGGGACCCCGGACGATGAAAAGGCCCAAGTTTGTCTCATCGCGAAGCGTAGTGACAAGTTTAGGGACGAACGGTGTATTTTACTCTAGTTTAAATCTTTCTAAGTCACATTGTAATGTCCTTAGAAATATTCATCGTTACTTTTTACAACATTTATGTTGAAGTCACTAAGAAGGTGTTTGGGATTGCTTATGTTTCTCGCTTTTCTGCTTATCTTTTTTTAATTAGAATTTTTTTTTCATCCAACCGTTGTCTATTATTTTTCTGTTTTAGAAAAAGCAGAAAAACCGTTTTTAATAAGCAAGCAAGGAGCTGCTTATTTCGTGTTAGTTATTTGATATTGAATCAAAATGGGGTTTTCCTCTCATATTTAACTTAAAAACTTTTATAAATGTACTTAGATTGTAAATATATAATTTTTACAAATATATTGCGTTATTTATAAAATAAGCAAATTCAAACACTGGTTCCAAACGTCTTTTTATTATAAGTACTTATTTTTAAGCAGAAACATAAGCATAAAAAATAAACAATTCAAACACCCACTAACTTGAACCTTCACTCATGCATGCTACATACCATTTTTTAATATAAAACCAGCTCACTCAAGGCTTACTAGCCCAGTCCAGTAAGCTACGTCCAGACCCTCTATAACCCCGCGCACAAATTGTACTAACATACTTAGATTGTAAATATATAATTTTTACAAATATATTGCGTTATTTATAAAATAAGCAAATTCAAACACTGGTTCTAAATGTCTTTTTATTATAAGTACTTATTTTTAAGCAGAAACATAAGCATAAAAAATAAACAATTCAAACACCACTAACTTGAACCTTCACTCATGCATGCTGCATAGTACATACCATTTTTTCTATTAAATGCATGATCCATTAAAGGATACTCCTTTCCCCTAATGAACCTAAAGGTGACCAAAAGAACATACTTGATGAGTCGATGGTACATACAAATGTTTGTTTCAGATCTTCATTTTTCACATTTATTTCACTGATACTTGTAAAAGTACACATTTAACTTAATGGTGGGACCTTTGAATTCATGGATCTCTAACAAAAGTAAAGGCAATTTACATCCGAATAAAGAGAACGATTACATTTGCCATTCACGGAATGTAACCATCACTAATTTTCTAGGAAAAAAGTGGCGGTAACTTTCAAACTCTTTCATTACGTTACATAATAGGCTAAGATCGAACTGTAGTACTTTTCGAAAAGTTAGTTGCGTTTCATGTAAATTTGTGAAAGTCCCGATCTTGCTATCAAGTTTCATCATCTAATGATATGCGATTATATATGCTTAGTAAAAACGAGTCTTTTTTTTATATGATCTTTGTAGTAATTATATATCAGGATGTTACATACGATCCTACGTGATAGTGATGTAAGACCACAAGATCTCGATCCCAGCAAGATCAAATGCACCAACTAAACAACCACAAATGAATAAACTTTGGTTAAAAAAAAAAAAAAAAAAAAAAAAAAAAACCCTACTCTATAAGTGGGTGAAGGACTGTTGGAAAAATATTATTGCAAAATGATTTTTTGCAATTTTAGGACACTATTTAATATATGTATATGT
Source organism: Chrysanthemum makinoi (assembly GCA_910596185.1). Classification (NCBI taxonomy): domain Eukaryota; kingdom Viridiplantae; phylum Streptophyta; class Magnoliopsida; order Asterales; family Asteraceae; genus Chrysanthemum; species Chrysanthemum makinoi. The sequence continues at coordinate 309,933,005 of OU343220.1, read as the reverse complement.
TATATATATTTATATTTCTTGATAGTTTTTCTTTCTCTTTGACGAGAGTTTCGCAACGAGCTAAATAGTGTCCAAAATCGAGTTAATATGAATGAGATATCGTGTCTCAAAGTGAGGCACGTGAAACACAAAACTTTGAAAAAACAACACATCTTTTTGGACTCATGCAGATTTCTGGGCCAAAATGGGTTCGAAGCTTCTGGATTCATGCGCGACTGGACACGAATCAGACTCAAAACCATACATGCGTATCTTTTTGCTGCAGATTCGGGTCTGGGTTTCCAATTCTGTATCAATCTATTTCAGGAATAGATTGAAGCTTAGTAAAGAAATTGACAGAAAATTTTGTGTTAATAATAAAAAAATATCAAATCGTGTTATTGTTTTAACGAATTTGTGTGTCTGTTTATTTTTCAGCTAATATCTTGTCTTGGTAACCAAGACAGGTTTAGCCTATATAAATAAACTCTTGTCATTCAGTTTTCGACACACGTAAAAAATACAGCTCCAATACAGACGAATTCCAGCAATCTCTTCGATCAGAAACACACAAGTTTTCCGTGATCTTTCAGGCAAGTTGTCAAGTCCGGCTGTACAACAGCTTTGTACGTTGTGCCTTGGGAAATAGACGACGAATCTGTTTTAAGAGAATCGTGTTAAACACGAGCCTCGTGCCACTGTCGTTACTGCTTTCTTTTAATTCTTGTTGAATAGTATCTGTCTTCTGCTTCTACTCCACTCTGTTTGTTATATAAATTTATGTCATTTATTTTCTGTTATTATTATTTGTAATCTGGTTTATTAATAAAAGTGTACATGTTTCCCTACAAGGACCACCACCACCTTCAATCTTCACGCGGGTTTCCCATAAACATCATCGATTATCATGTGCGATCCTTAGATTTTTGCACTGATTTGATGGTGCAGATCACCTAACTAATGAGTGCACCCTCTTTTTTTGTGTGTGTATGTTTGTGAGATATACTGTGTGATATGTTTTTATAAAGTGAGATATTTTTATATTTTTGGTTTGAGAGTGACTATAACACCTACTTGGTGGTGAGTTTGGTAGTGTGTTGAATGGCGTCGTGTCGCTAACGTGAAAGTGATGTATTTAATAAACATAACACCTCATCTAAAAGTAAACTTAATTTATAAGTTAATCAACTGTGTCTTTTTCTTTTTTTTAGCTTTTTTATAATATCGACTTTCATTACTACCACTAGTAAAAAGCTAGTGAACGTCGAATACAAGTTTACAAGGGGTTAGAACAGGCATTTTTTTGGATCATCATAGATCCATCCAATATAAAGTGGATTAGAGCCCTAAAATCTAATTATCCATAATAACCTAATTTAGTAATCCAAGTTCTTATGAGCTGTGTCAACTTTCTTATGTTACGGTGTTTTAGAATATATTGAATCCTTTGTTACTTTACCATATTATTCATATAATTTGTTTTTAATCGCGAAATTTTTATTGTTAAAAACTATAGATAGCAACAACGGATTTCAAGCGTATTTTGGATCACGTATCCAGTCAATCCACACCAAGACGTATTTTCCTACTCCTATTAACAATCCAAGAGAAAGAAAGCCTCACACAACATGTTTTTAGGAGGCGGCTTTAAATCAAAACAAACTTTGTTCCTTAAACGCCAAATAATCCAAAAAGTGGTTTGCAGTTTAGCACAACGGCCATCAAAACAAGCTTTCAATAGCTCCTTGAGGTTGGATGAGTCGGCCAAAGAGATTAGTTAATTTAGAGAAGTTTTGTGGATAGTCATCAAAACCCCACAAGGTCCTTTGCAATATTGCAATCAACACACAATGATGGGAGGATTTGATGTTGTCATCACATACCAGACATCGAGTCGAGTTTAGATCAATTCCAAGAAGATCCAAAGAGTAGCGTGTAGGCAAACGATCCAACTTTAGTCTCCACGCGTGGATGTTAATTTTCCTTGGAATGATGGAGTTCCATCCAGTACTCTCATCAGTTACAATCAAAATTTCTTTGTCAATTATTCATAGAATTTGTCTTTAATACGGATTAATATGGACAATAGTTAAAGAGATTAAACATTATTGGGAGATCCATCCAATCTTACCATCCTTTATGATTCTCATGCAAAGGCAAAAACAATTCAGTCTTAACAACCTTGTCATATGCCACTTCATGAGGTTGGCCGTCTCTTATTTTGACATCGTACCAGGTACTGTTTTAGCTTTTTTTCTCTCTAGTTTCTTCTAATGAGGATTCACTTCATCCATTTAAGTTTAAGAGGATTTATGTTGCGTATGTTTGGGGTTATTGGTAAGGAAAACAGGAAGGTACTTAAGTTCGTTAGCTAGTTAGGGATAAAGCTTCTAAAGTGGCGGTAGAGGGTGACATAAAAGCTTGTACGAACTACGAACAATGGAAGGAAACTTATGATGAAGACCCGTACGATAATGATGACTTCGATGACCCTAGTTTGACTGATGCTTAAATGCAATTTGCTAATGCCTTTGACATTAGTCTTCGTGATCAACTTATCTAGTAGGTCTCATAAATGTGGCATGCCATTCTTATGATAGGTTAGGTTTGAAGCATTTGTTTTCACCTAGTTTTGGGCTTTGATGTGGGATTCACCCAAATTTGTTGTAATTAATTGTTTTTCGGAGTAATAAATTTACCAGGGAAACCCTTTACAAAAACAAATATTAAGCTGCATAAGTGACGACCTTAATGCAACAGCAAGAGCTCTAGAAAATAATCTAAAAGATGAAATTACCAGATGATGAAACCGCGTTTCATTCATCATTGTGCTACATATGAAGTGCACCAGTTTCCAGTTCTTGCCATGCAAAAAGATCAAATTAACAACAAGCATCAACATTCTACATGGAAGGAAACCATGAATTGAAAAATAAGATAAATACTCCATACTGGGTACAGTTGCAGCTTTCAATTAAATTAACAACAAAAGAGACAGTGCCACAAAGTGGCCTTAATATTTAATTTAAGAAAGCAAGACATTCCTTTCAGCAAAAAAGCAATTTATTCTTATTCATCTAGTGCGGTCATGATTAACATTTTACAATGTGCCCAAAATGAATTCAATAATAGGACTACTTATTACTTGTAGAAGTCAAACTCCCTCTTTCTTTTTAATATAAAAGGAGCAAAAAGAAAGTGTAAAGAGTTTATCTTTTTCAGCAATTTGTGTGGATTGGTATAGGTCAATTAGACGTGTCCGAGCATCGGTTTAGTTTTATCTTTTGCGATACTACTAGTCACATATTTACGAGAATATGTTTTTCGTGAGAGGTTGCAACTTTTTAGGGTAAATGGATTCAATACTACTGGCAAATTTTATTACGCTAAAAAAAAAATAAGTACAATAGATATGGTGAGTCTCACATCTCAGCCCAAAAAGTCAAAACAAACGCTCCTACTGTGCTTAACAGCTAATCTAGCATAAGAATGACATGCCAACTCCGACTAATTTATTTATGTATCTGTTGACTCAGGTTATATTTGATCTGTAAATAGTCTTAGCATACCTTTAACTAGTTTGGGGTAACACACTTGTGGTAGACATTTGGGAATGCTAGAGTTTTTATGGCTCAACAGTAGCAGCTTTGAAATGTTTCCCTTTTCCTTTTTGCCTCTTTGCTTGTGTATGATGTGATAGGTAGGAGTGGGGAGAGTGATGGTTTTTTATATTTTGGCTTTTTTGTTGCTTTATTTGCTCACCCTCCTCAAGTTGAATTATTTATATAAAAACACATTTAAGTGCTAACTTTTCTAGATATGGCCACCACCTTCCACTTATTGAAGATGATCGGGACGTTTAAACAATCTTGGGATCTCTTTGCTATGCCCCTTTGTGTAGATTCTGGTCGAACATATACTGCAGTTGGTTGATTTGTATACGTAACATTGAAAACTAGAAAATTACGTCACGTTCAATCAACCGTAACTTTTGAACGAGGGTGGAATACTGTGAATACAAGCTAACTAATGGAAAGGTCTTGGTTACACTTGCACCTACTCAAAGGCGCTATTTCGCTTTGGAACACCTTCAGGACCAAATTATATCAATTGTTTAGGGATCCAATGTCAAGTTATATCGAAATTTACATACTTTTGTATAAATGCATGTTTCTCTATCTTTTGCAATAATGTATCTAGCGTCTGTCTGCGAAAAAATCATCACGTGCATTTAGGGAAAATCAAACAAGACTACATCTATAATTTGTTGAGACCGAGTGCATTTATAGAAAATAGGAGTTTCTTACAAAATTAACACTACGACACAAAAATCAATGGGTGTCCCGGGACCCACCCTGGTTCGATCAGTGTCTGCCTGTATCATGGAACCATTCTTGTGGTATGTGCATAAAAGGTTGGTAGTACACTTTGCAATAACTTCTTGTCATGATTTCATTTGCTTTGAAAATCTAGGGCTTGTAGGACTTCATATCTTTGTACAACATACACAGTTATATGATATCATTTATCTAGCTATAGATGAGATAGATGAATGATTGCTATGTTTTTCTTCACAATATAATACACACAAAAGATAAAGCATTCATATATAGTATTCTAGTTTTTCAAAAGAGCATGTCTCTTTTCTCTATACTTTTATTTACATCTTTTGATCCTTTTTTTTTTATCTGATAAAGCTTGATAACGATCGATTTTCTCAATTCTTTTTTGATGACGATGTTTATGCTTAATGATCAATCCAATACGCTTTTCACCATTATTGTGAACCTTATATTAACAGAAATGAATGAACAATTACATTTAATTAATGGCTACTTTTTTGGTCATTTGTTAGTTCATTTTCAATAGTTTGTGTGATATATAACATTGGTTCTCATTTTGAAGTTTTCTGGATTTTTGATGTGATAACTTTTATTACTATATTGAGGGTGTTGGAGAAAAGCAATTGATCATAGCTAGGCCAACCTTGCATGACCCAGCTCTTTATGATTAAAAATAGGCCCAACTTTTATATCTGATAATTGGATATAAAAGAAACCAACTTTTTTTCTATTCTTCTTCATAAATATGATGATAACAATTTATAATCAGTGGTCATAATATTGATACCCATAAAAAGAAAAAAGAAAAGAAAAGAAGCATTAATGTGTTCTAAGTTCTCTTTGTAGTATTGTGTTTACAAAAGCGCCGTGTTTTTTTTTGGTGTAATAATATTTTACCGGGGTAACACTTTTACTAAAAAAAGCGCCGTGTTTCATAAAAAATAACGAATATTTATTCACGAATAATAGTAACAAGTTCTATAAGAATTTGTTTTCCCAACTGTTGTGGCTTTTGATATTTTGACAATTATCATGGCTAGTTAGAAGTTCAAAAACTTTTTTTTTTTTTCCTTTTCGAAAAATACTTGTTCACTCCGTGCAAAACTGCAATCCACTGGTAATGATGAGATGTAAATTGGTAGCAATTTTTGGGGTCATTTACCCCACCATTTCGTGCATTTTATATCATTTTACTTTTGTTATTACCTAAAATCCTTTATCTGATTTTTAGGCCTTTGACTATGCATTTACTGGAAACATAAAAGTTATGGCCTCACTTGGACGAGTTTGGAAGAAAAAGACAAAAGTTGCAAAAGCGTGATTGGCAAGCCTGACGCAGTCGTTAGAAGTGCCCAGAAAGTAGCGTTTTGAATTTTTCGTGAACAACCCGTGTGTGGAGACGGGCATGGTGACACAATCAAAACCTCAAGGTGACGTCGTCACACATCAAAGACCGACGCCATCACATGAAGTCGGTAGAAAAAACCCCAAATCGATGACGGTGAGGTGACAACGTCACAACCATAAGCCGACTAAGTCACATTCCTGAAAATATATATATATATATATATATATATATATACGTATATATATATATATACGTATATATATATATACCATATTATAATCGATCCTATGATCCGATTTGTGCATGAATTGGGATTTTATGTGAACGCTTAAGTTTTAACGATTATAAACCCCAACTTTAAGTTAGGGTTTTCTTTCTTTTTCATTGGTTCTGCTTGCATGCGTGGTGTAGGGTTCTTTTTTAGTTATTGTTGTATGTAGGGTTATCGAGAGATGAACAAGGGGTTTCTAAATAACGATAGTGCATCCAAAGATACGAGTTCTGCCTTTGTTGACATGGATGCGTTGAATGCTCGAATGCAACGATTAAAGGGTAACGATGTTGGGAACGCCAGTGTTTCGTAACATGAATCTGTTGGGGTTTCATTATCCTCCATTAATAGGAGTGTTGGAGCTGGTGATCAGGTTGATACGAGTGGGAATGAGGTCGAGCCACTCGTCTTGACCCGCCGCTTTGGAAGCGTGTAAGACCTTTGAAGAGGCTATGCGCGGTGTTGGAGTTACGAATGCGAAGAACGCGGAAAATGGTACTAATGTTGTTTCTAATTTGTCTCCCAAAGTTCATAATCAGCTCCAACCGACGGGTGCCTTGAGTGTGAAGCCGGTTTCATATGCGGGTGCTACGTCAATTGATTATACGAAGCGCAAGTCTAGTTTTCGTAGGTTGGAATGTAGTAAAAAGTCTAATGAGATGGATCTCTTCATTCCTATGAAAGTCGTTGAGGATGTAAACTCTAAATTTGAGAATACCCTTTATGGTTATTTTCTTGGTAAACGTATTGCTTTTCCGGTTGTTGATTATTACGTTCGTAATACATGGGCCAAGTATGGTATTCAAAAGGTTATGATGAATGCTAAGGGATTCTTTTTCTTTAAGTTTTCCACTCGCAAAGGTGTTGATGAGGTTCTTGAAAACGGACCATGGATGATTAGGAATGTGCCAATTATTCTTAAAACTTGGACGTTGAATACTAATCTACTTAAAGAGGATTTGACTAATATTCCGGTATGAGTTAAATTCCATGATGTGCCCCTTGCTATGTTTTCTGATGATGGTCTCAGCCTCCTAGCCACATTGATTGGTACGCCAAAAATGTTAGATTCTTACACTAGTCAAATGTGCTTGGAATCATGGGGTCGAAGTAGTTTTGCTAGGTGCTTGATTGAAGTTAAGGCGGATCAGGTTCTTAGAGAGAGCATCACTGTTGAGATACCATTACTTGATGGGACATGTTCTACTATTTAAAAGATCCGGTTTGAATGGAAACCGCCTCGGTGTGATACATGTAAGTTTTTTGGTCATACGCTGCTTGATTGTCCTAAATCTATTCCACCTCCTACTCAGCCTAAACAGAGTGTTAATGATGGTTTTTAAACTGTCAATAACAAGAATAAGGGTAGGAATGGTGGTCAAATTGTTCCAGGTAAGGGAGGTTTTACTAAACCCGGTGTGGGTCCTAAGTTTAGGTATCAACCTAAAGCGCCTCCTCCTAAACCCAAGAAGGTTGATAATACAAAGAAGAAAGTCACTGAAGTGGCTAGTACGAGTGGGACGAAGATTGCTACATCTAATCCTTTTGCAGTACTTAATATGATCGATACTGATGAATGTGACACTCCTACTGATGTAGTGGATTCTGGTAGTACAATGGAAGCAAAGGAGGTTGGGTCTCTTAAAGCGATAATGTATCACAAGAACCGCTTGTAGGTGATTCAATGGAAGCTACCGAGGTTGGTCCTACCCCTATTGTTGTGAAAATTGAGGATTTTGAAAAGCTTCTTATTGATGGGAAAGCTACTCTTGTTGATGATGATGGTAATCCTATTAAAAATGTTGATCCAGGTAATAAAAATGATTTTCCATCTACTTCTTCTACTAAGAGGGTTAACCCATTCTCTAATGTGCGAGAGATTGTTGACTCCGATAGTGATGAAGAGGAGGTTGTGAATACTTTTGATGAGTCAATGAACCTATTTGGTGGTGGTCATGATCGTGAAGATGATTATGATGACAATGATTATGATGACTATGCGGATCAGGTCTACGATCTTCCAGGAAATTTGGATGCTTATTATGACACGTATGGTATCAAGCTCCAAGGCCTTGGTAGAAAATAATTTTGTTTCCATAGGAGTCTAATGTTATCTTTTGAGTAGTGGTTTATTTTCTTGTATAGAGAATATGAAGTATCTTGTTATGTAAGCTTTCCGCCTATGTAACGGGCTGAGATATGAGATTTACCCATATCCTTTTGTATTTAAACGTTTTTTGGAGTAATATATTTACCGGGTCTTTGACCTTTTACCAAATATATATATAGGGGAGAGTTAACGTGAGATCAAGCTTAAAGTTGTAAAAATAAGATCAAGTCTAAAAAACCACTAAAACATTTATAAATAACAATTTAAGCAATAATAATCATAAAAATAATATTTTAATACAAAATAACATTTTAGCAACTAATAACTTAATGATACATGAGTTTGGATTAGTGATACACCTGAAACACATTACACTAATAAGTATTCCAAAATCTGATACATATACAATAACCTGATACACATTACACTTCTAATCAAAATGTATCACCTAGATTTCAGAATTTGAAAAAGAAATCTATCAAAACTTTAACAATTTTAGTTGTAGTTAATAAAAAAATTATTTTTGTTGTTAGGAGAGTGTTGCTTGTCAAATTTTAGTTGGATCTCATTTTAACAACTTTAAGCATGATCTTATTTTATCTAGATTCTATATATATATATATATATATATATATATATATATATATATTTCTATGTTTTCATAATTGTAGAAGTTTTTGGGAACAAAACTTAACTGAATTTAAGGAGATTTTTAATGCTTTTTATCATATGAACTCAAGTGTATCATCAAGATAAGTTTATTCATTAATCATTTAATTATGTTTATCATTTTTTGCTTGATGATGTCTATTACTTGTCTTAGTATGCTATGCTAAGCTAAACCTCTTTATGTTTACTTAGTATTGCATGAAATCTACTCTTATTTAGTTTTTTTTTTTTTTTTTTTTTTATTATCTATTGATTGCGAATTGATTAGATCTTCAACAAAGGATAACATGACAACTGTTTATAGTCGGACTAAGAGCAACATAACCCTTAGAAGTTTCTTAGGTTATTGGCCTAGCTGAGTCGCCTAGGGTTATTTGTAGTTTATGTGCCAATGTAGTTGGATTGTGAGACATTAACAGGCTGGTAATTACTTGCATAATAGTTGGTTATAGGAGCTGTACTAAAGTACTAGGCTAGTTATTATAAGGTGTAGGAGCAGGACCAATGGACTAAACTAATATAGACATATCCTCGGTAAAAAAATTAAGGCGTGATAGATTCAGTATAGGCAACCAGGTAATATTAGAGAGTAGTGCACACTAAGTAAATACAATTTATCATCATATAAGGTTTCACCAATTTACGTTTCCTAGTCATTTATTTTATTTGTCTTTTTAGATTAATATTAGTCTTAAAATCAAATCTTCAAAACCCCAATTATTTACTTGCTTTACTAAATCAATAAAAATACCAAATATAATCATCTCTCGGCTTTTAGATCAACTTGTCATACTTTGCGAGCTTGCCTCACTATTTCCCTAGAGAACGATCAATCCTCAAGTCTTACCTTTAATACAGTATCACGATTACGTACATTGCCTAGGGGGTGGTAAAACTTTGGTGTTCGAATACACATCAAGTTTTTGGTCTAACTCACAAGATTCCTATCAAGTGAGTGTCTTTATTTTCTAATTTCTCAGTTTCACATCGTTTTCCTTTTCTTGTGCCTTTTTTCATTTTCCCATTCAATATTTAATTCGCCATCATGGGGGATGCGAATCTACCACCTGTTCTAACAGTCAGACAACCTAGGGCTCGCACTTTAGGTGAGTATTCCCTTCCTAGCCACAAGGGCTATCGTAACAAAATTGAACTACCTGAAACGGCCAATGTAAGGCACTTTTGATCCGATACCATCTATTGGTGCAAAATGGATGTGCATTCCATGGACTTAGGTCCGAAGACCCAGACCAACACCCTAAGAACTTTCTTAAAATCATTAATTCCATTGATCTTAACGGTGCCTCTAGAGAGACTACGTGCTTGCATTTATTTCAATTCTCACTTCGTGATCAAGCTAGTAATTGGCTTGAGCATCTACTCGCGATATCAATCTCAAATTGGGATGATCTCACAACCCATTTCCTCGCTCAATTTTTCCACTGGGAAGAACTACTAAACTTTGAAATGACATCCTGATATTCCAATAACATCATATCTCTATGATGCATGAACTCATTTCAAGGACTTGTTTCAAAAAGTCCCTCATTACAGTATCAATATTTGGCTTCAAATCCAAATATTTTATGACCATGTCAATTATTTAACTAAGCGAGCTATCGACAATGCGGCTGGTGGTAAGCTTTGTGATAAGAATGTCAAAGATTTGTGGACCATTATAGTGGAGTTAGCCCTCTATGACAACGAAAGTTGGAGTAACTCACGTGAACTCGTTGGTAAGCTGGTCAAACCAATCTCTAACATCTCTAGCGTTTCTGAACGTCGACTCATTGAGCTTGCAGATCAAGTGGATTACTTGATGAGAACCCCAAAAACCTCAAAACCATCTAACCCATCGAAAGATTTCACAACAAACTCCAATCAAGCATGTGTTAGTTTCACTTCTTTAATGTTATTTAGAGCAACCTAAAAGCAGTAAAAATAAATTCATTTTTGAAAATTATGCCTACTCAGAGCCTCAATTGCTTGAACTTGAACCGAGCTTAGAAAGTCAAATACAAAGCTAGATGTCGGCTCATTCGGAAAGGATGGAAAAGTTTGAAGAAAACATTTACAATCAAATGGAGGAGTTTAATAGTAAGATGGAAGAAATGATGAAAGATGGTGAACAAATATATGAAAGGAAAGGCCCCAATGAAAGTATTGGCGAGAGAAGAGAAAGATGCTTACAATGTTAAGCACGTAAACACCATTTTCGTTATTGAAAAAAGGGCGAAGAGATGGACAAACGAGTTACTGATGACAATGATGTTGTGGAGGATAAAAAGGTCACTGTAGAAGAATCAGATGGAGATGATGGGAAATTATGCGGATAAAATGATGAAAATGACAAAATCTCATTCCATAAGATAATATTTAAAACACGAAATTAACAAGAAAATAATTTATCATCTCATAAATAATAATAAGTACAATGATTCATTGAGAAAAGCTTTCATAAGATAAATGGATCATGATACGTATGAGTCTTTTCCGGTAGGTCCTTTATATAATTCGATTCTAAGAAAGAGAGTTGTTAAGAAACAAATCGGTAGTTGTAACTTTGTGGTTTCATGTAGTTTAGGGGAATTAAGGTACATCAATGCATTAGTTGATCTTGCATCCGATGTGAACATAATTGAAACGCCCGTAATAGACAATTTTATTTTTAAACTGTTGTGTTGATATGTTGTATTATCTGATTGGAATAGGCCGTATCGGATTATCAGTACAATTCGCCGTATCCCCAAAGCTGGGATACGCCACATCGACTGGTAAAACAGACCTAGTAACTTTATGATCTACACAAAATCTGCAAAACATACTTATACACAATGATATGACCTCAAACTCTACAAAACTACTGAAACCTATATTGAACATAACCATGGCACAAGCTTGTACATACACAATTAACACTAGATTTCAAACTTGACATGACTTAAAACATAACATAATTTACTGGAAACTTATACACGTTATCAAGCTATTATCAAAGAGCAATATTGAGTCGCTCGTCACCTAGATACACAAGCAAAATAACATCTCTCAAAATAGCCCATTGATTCCTTTCTTTACATACCTACATGAACATTTATTTTTGGTACAAAGGTGAATCATATTATATTACTTCCAACCATTTGTACATCATTAGAGATAACATAGACTGAATTTGGGCATTATCCCAAATCAGATACATCAAACAATGTAGATACAAGATACTAAACATATACATCCGAATCTGAAAGGTCTAAAACAAGTCTGTCAATATTGATCAGACAGCTTGTCAAAATAGAGAAAATACAGAGCGCATTGCATTCTCAGCCTGCAAAATCCATTCTCATGATCAAAATTCACCTTTAAAAGTGTCACCTTACCATCTAGCTACATTTCCATTGCACCTTCCTTACAAGACCACTCAACCAACATCCACAGTGATCAAAGTAGTATAGGTGAATCGCATCACTAGGAACCCCTTACCCTTCCAATCAAGGGCTATGCCAAGTAATCTACATTTCCATCTCTTAAAATGGCTTCAATTAGTTGGGAACACATACCTTGAGGGAAGACCAACCATTACCTCCTTGGTGGTGTATTGGATGGACCAAAAATGATCATTTTTCACTCATCTCTATTCCATACATCATACACTACCCGCCCAAACCACTTACCCTTCACAAAGCACAACCCTACTTTATGGTACATTTCTTTAAATTTAGACCTCATATTGATAAAATCATATCTAGCCAAACTTCCTCCCAAGACCAAGTTTGGAAAAGAGTATGAGAATTACATAGGTACAGTCATACCAAAGAAACTCCAAGGTACAAGGAAGTGTGACATTGTAGTGGTCTGCAAGAACACATTTTAGAAGTATAAAACTTTGTCTCAAAACACTCCATAAACTTCTGAACACTTCTGAAAATCACAACAGAGGTGTATGGGTCATAACAAAGACTTATCCCAAACACCCCTAATGCAGACAAAACAATCAATACCTATTATCCAATTCCCAGATTTACAATTCTTATATAGACTGTTCCACCATATACTTCTTATAAACTCTTGATGTTAAACTGTACCCCTATATCTTAGAAACACTTTTTACAGATGACTTCATATAAATTCTTTGCTTCTCTTTTTCCCCCTCTGAAGATCCTTTGATTTCTTTCTTTCTATATATATGATATACAACTGCTACCAAACATAGTCTTCTAAAAGCACACCATATATGATTACCATTCTTTTGTCTTGATAACTCAAAGAAAAATGTTATCTAGATTGAAGTACACCTTGTCCAATTTCATCTTGCATCCCCATCTTATTCCAAATTTCTTGGGATAATTTGCATAGAAAAAACAGATGACTGTGTGAATCGTTAATCTCATTACAGAGTGACATAGAAGGCCAGTTTGAGTCCCCCATGACATGACTCTATCTTGTGTTAGAAGTCTTCCACTCATGGCTAACCAAAGACATAATGAGTGCTTGGGTATGCATTGTTTGAACCAGACAATATCATGCCAGCTAACTTCCTCCATGTTTGGACAAAGTTTGTCCATGACATGCTTAACATGAAAAGGAATTAGATTATTATTATCCTTTTTCCACATAACTTTGACATGAGATCCATCTTTCAAAATTGGTGCTTGGATATTTATTACTTCAAGATCTGATTCCCTCCATTCAATGGGTGACTGCCAAACACGCCCTTCAATCATTTCTTTGATGGTGATCATTTTGGACATCCTTGCATCATAGAGATCTTTGTGAGATATAGCCTCAATTAACAGTCCATTATCATGCCATTTATAAAGCCACATACATATACTTCTCCCATCACCAACCTTATACTGTAGATGATTAGCAATCTTTTCTCTTATTTCCAGTAAGCATTTCCAACTCCAACTGTCATTACTGTTATATTGGACATTCCAAATACTATTGTCTTTAATCCTCATCACATGCACCCATTTTACCCAAAGGGTATCCTTTTTTGAAGCGATATTCCGTAGGTGCTTCGTTAATAAGGCTTCATTCCATGCTTCAAAGTTTCTAATGCCCAAACCACCCATAACCGTATGCTGACAGACTTGATTCCATGCCACCTTAGCTTTTCCTCTAGCAGAATCCCATTACTCCAAAGAAACCTTCTTAAAATTCCATTGATTTCCTTAATAACAGTCTTGGGTAGAAGAAAGACAGATGCCCAATACATACTCATTGATTCAAGGGCAGCTGCAATAAGGAGGAGCTTTCCAAAGACAAGAAAGATACTTACTGATTCAAGGGCAGCTGCAATAAGGAGGAGCTTTCCAAAGATAAGAAAGATACTTACACTTCCAGTCATCTATTTTATTTTTGATCTTATCAATGAGAATTATACAGTCACACACACTTAGTCTTTTAGCAATTTTAGGAACTCCTAAGTACTTTGTAGGTAAAGAGCCTTCCTTAAACTCCATAAGACTTTTTAACTGTACTTTCTTCATATTATTCAGGCTCCCAAAAAACATTGTACTTTTACTGAGATTAAAGAATAGACCAACAACATCACTAAATTCTTTCAAAGCATCTTTGATGATTCCAACAGATGTTTGATCACCATGACAAAAGATTATCAAGTCATATGCAAAGCATAGGTTAACAAGCTTCAATTCTTTGCATCCATGGTGGTATTTGAATCCAGTACTACTTCTAATTTTCCTCTGTAGCAGCAATATCAACACTTCCATTACAAAGGTGAAAAGATAAGGGAAGACTGGATCCCCTTGTCTCAATCCCCTTCCTCCTTTGAAATACCCATGTCTCTCACCATTGATACACACAGTAAAACCTAAAGTCTCTACCCTTTTCATTATCCAATCCACCATTCTTTGATGAAATCCAAAGGAATGTAAAACAACACTTAGAAACTTCTAATTAACAGTGTCATAGGCCTTTTGGAGGTCAATCTTCGTAGCACATCTTTTAGGCCCATTCTTTCTTCTATAACCCTTTAAATTCTCCTAAGAAAGCATGATGTTGTCCTGAATTAGCCTCCCTGGAATGAATGCAGTTTGATTGATTTGAACAAGTTTTTTCAAGGCACCTTTGATCATATTGGTAAGAACTTTTCTAATGCATTTGTAAAGGACATTACAACAGGCAATAGGCCTAAAATATGATACTTTAAGGGCAATTTGGATTTTAGGCACAAGTGTAATTAGAGTTGCATTGATTTCCCCCAATAACTGCCCAGAATCAAAAAACTCCTTCACAACAAAGACCCACATCTTTTCCAACCACACTCCAAGCTTCTTTAAAAAATCTAGATGTATAACCATCTGGACCTGGTGCTTTATTATCCCCAATATCAAACATAGCATCCTTAATTTCTTTGTCAGTCACCATTCTCACCATGTGGTTAGTTTCATCTTGGGTTATAACAGTGTTGAACAAATCCTCACTTAGCCTTAGATCAGTTACATTAGCTGTACTCCCCAAGATTTGTTGAAATTGCTTCATAAATTGGGTGGGAACCTCTTCCTTCTCATACCTCTTACCATTCTTATCACATATATCATCCACTCTATTTTTGTATCTTTTACCTAAAATAACTGTGTGGAAGAAAGAACTATTCTTATCCCCAACATTCAGCCATTCAACCCTTGTTTTTTGAGCCAACAATTTCTCCTCATCTTGAACAGCCTCATTATATTCAAAGAAGAGCTTCAATTGCCCTCTTCTTTACTTCTTCTTCAGCAAGAGCTTCAATTACCTACATGAACATGAAAACTAGAAACAACAAGTCTAAACAACTTAGTGAGTAAACTTAGATTAAATAACTACAAGCATGAGTAAGCATTTTTTAAACGCTAACCCGTCCATTTTCTAAATGGATCAAAACAAGAACATTTTATACTAAAACTATCTAGTACTACTAACATCCTCAAATATATCTTCTATTTGAATTTCTAACAATGAGATGATGTCTAATCATCTCAAACTACTACGCATTGGTGTCAACCTGCCCATTATCTAAATGGGTCAAAATGAGCAGTTTTCTATACACTGCTAAAATAGACTAACATGACATCAAATTTAGTTTCTAAATGAATTTCTAATTTAAAGATGATGTATAATCATGTTAGGGCCTAAGATATGACATCATGACCCACCAAATTATTAAATGGGTAACAATATTTAATTTACATTCTAATGTTAAAATAAGCTACTAATCATGTCTATTCCAATTTCAAATTGGAATCCTGCCAAAGAATAGTTATACATTGCATGAACCGCTTTTGAGTGATTCAATGAAAGCCAGCGAAGTTGGTCCTACCCCTAATGAGAAAATTTGGGAGCTTGAAAAGCTTATTATTTATGGGAAAGCTACTCTTGTGGATGATGATGATAATCCTAATAAAAAGAATTTTCCGTATATTTCTTCTACTAAGAGGGTTAACCCATTCTCTAAGGTAAGAGAGATCGTTGATTTCGACAGTGATGAAGAGGAGGTTATAAACACTTTTGATGAGTCAATGAACCTATTTGGTGGTGGTCATGATCGTGAAGATGATTATGATGACTATGCGGATCAGGTCTACGATTTTCCATGGAATTTGGATGCTTTATATGACACGTATGGTATCAAGCTCCAAGGCCTGGGAAGGAAGTAATTTTGTTCTCATAGGAGTCTAATGTTGTCTTTTGAGTAGTGATTTATTTTCTTGTTTAGAGAATAGGAAGTATCTTGTTATGTAAGCGTTTTCGCCTATGTAACGGGCTGAGATATGGGATTCACCCTTAACCTTTGTACTTAACCCTTTTTTGGAGTAATATATTTACCAAGTCTTTGACCTTTTACCCAAAAAAAATTAGAATCCTAACGTAATGATGATGTGTAATCATCTCATAACTAACTAGACGATTTATAATCGTTACATATCAACTTGTGATATCTAATCACGTCATCCACAAAGGATGCTTGGTGCCTAGAGTTCATAATCCCAAAAGGGGATATTTTAGCGTCCATATCACACTAACTTCATATCATCTACCGAGGATGCTATGGTACCACAATATGTTATCCGTCAAGGATACTAAGGCGTATACTACACCATTCACATGTCATCCACAAAAGATGCTAAACTTATAAACATTGCTAATTTTAGGCTAAATCCGAGTTTATAATATAACTAAGATCACCCGGCTATCACCAAGTTTACATAACATGTAGTATTCGGTTATATCCGAATATTTATAAGCATAGCATATTGCGGCTATTTCCAAAGCTAAATATAAGCATACAAAAATCATGTTTAACTACAAAACATGGAACTAAAGCCGTTACTCACTTTATCCTTGGTTTAAGCTTTGGCTAGCTCCTTGCGAGCACCTAAACACATACCATAAACAAAATAAAACTTTAATACTTATCTACTAAACACACAACTCATGAACTTGCTTCATGAATCAATTTGTATAACTATATGGGGTACCTATGGCCTTGTGCCAAACAACCTATATTACATAAAAACTAGTTTTAGCATAATTTCTACTAATTATCTAACCATGATTCCAACATATGATTTAAACACAATTCTTTCATATTAAGCTTCTAACATCATATCTAATGATGATTTCAAAGCTAAACTTCATATAGCTTCATTTGAACATAAACTTGAATTAGGGCAAGACAACATACTAACCTTTATAGGAGTGAATTAAAACACTTAGGACTTGCAAAAATTCATCAAAAAACTACTATATACTCCTTGGAAAGCTTGTCGACTAGCACTAGAACAAGAATGGAGTAATAGTCTAGTTTCCCTCCAAAATGATAAGATAATCCACATCCCCCAAGTCACACGTGTGACTATGGGGTAATTTTTCTGTATTTAAGATGTGATTAAGCTAAAAGGGTAAATTAGTAATTTTTTGTATGTAATTGTCATTAGTTTTTGCTGTTAAGTTAGTCCTTTTCAGTTAACTATTTGCACCAAAGGTCCCATTTCTAATAAAACTTACGGGAGGACTTCTTTACTTGTTCTAAATCCAATAAATTATTATCCTGACTGTTCTGTAAATTTTGGGGTGTTACTATAATGCCTCTAACTATTAATAACAAGCTAAGTAGTGAAAAGTCTTCTATAACAAATATTCAATTTTCCTTAACAAACTATTCTTATGTGTATCCTGTAAGAGTAGTTGAAGATGTGTTGGTTGAGGTAGCGATGTTTGTTTTCCCCATAGATTTTGTGATTGTGGATATTGAAGAGGATGATTATATGCCTTTGATTCTAGGAAGGAAATATTTGGCCACAACTAGTGCAGATATAATATGTTATAAGGGAACCATGTTGCTAAAATCCGGAAAGTACAAAGTTAGGTTTATGAAATCATTAAAAATTCCAAAGACCTTAAAAGATTTTAGAGTGGGAAGAAAGAATAAGAACGTGCAAAAAAAGTGATATAGAACTTGAAAATTGAAAGAATTGAGTGTTTGATAAAAGAAATTTTGATGGACATAATTTCTGTGTTTATGATGATGAGTTTGAAAGGAAGAAGAGTGTGTGTGACTGAGGATGAAATCACATGATAGATTGACTTTGAATTTAGCTACAAAACTTGTTAATAAAAAAACACTTCTTGAGAAGCTACCCCATGGTTATCCTTTACTTTTATGCATTGATTTTAATTTCCTATTTTGTTTGCATAACTGTCTTTTATTGTGAATTGTTGTTGCATGATTGATTGTTATACAATTATTGTTTTATTTTACTTTTAACCTCGTCTCATTGGTAATTCAAGGTACTTTGCATCAAATAACTGCTAAGTAATGCATATTTGGTTATTGAGAACCATTATTCGATTATGTGATAATTTTCAGGCTTTGTTTGTTTTCATTTATTTTTGTGCGGCAATACTTGTGGAATATTTTATGAGTTTCTACAGAAAATTTAGACGTTAAAAGAGCAGGACTTTCCAGAAATTTTCTTGAAAGCAATACGAATAAAATTTGTTAGAAATATCTGACGACGTCAACCTCTAAGGCATGACGCGTCACCATGTGAACAATAATTTTTCGGTTTTTGTTAATTTTGAAAAATCTATTTTTGCATAATTTCCAAATTTTTAAGTCTAAATTTTAATGGGTAAAATGGTCATTTTACATGACAAAAAAGTCACAAAATTACACACAATAGCATGAATTCAAAAGGTTGGTGTCAAAATTGAAAAAAAAATTCGCTACACACAATGACAAAAAATGACAAGTATAATTCCTTTCCGTGCCATTAACATTTTAAAAATATCAAAAGTGTATTGTCGAATGAGGTTTGTCATAAATAAATTTTATACTAATGCTAAATGCCCCTTAAAATATACTTTTGTCTAAGTTAAAAGTTTATAAACAACTTTAAGTGGCAACGCCAACCTCTTGAAAAGGGAGGGCTTTACCTAGTTTGAGTCTGTGTGGCGGTGGGTTCAAACCCCGTGGATTAGTCGGCCAAAAAGGTCAAAAATCATGGTTAACAAAAAACAATTATATGCTTAAGGACAATCAAATCCCACGTATAGCAATATTTGATGAGTGCAAATTGGTATCGATTTTAAGGGTCATTTACCCCACTATTTTGTGTACTTTATGTAATTATACCCTTATTATTGCTTAAAATCATTCATATTCGGTTTTTAGGCCTTAGACTATACATTCGCTAGAGACGTACACGTTTTGGGCTCATTTGGATGAAGTTTGGAAAAAGACAAAATTTTTAAAGCGTGACCAGAAAGCCTGACGCCGTCACTAGAAGTGCCAAGAAAGTGGATTTTAGAAATTTTTTCGTGACCAATAAGTGTGGAGAAGGGTATGCTGACACCATCACAACCCCAAGGTAACACCGTGATACTTTATAGACTCACGACGTCACATGAAGTAGGTGAAAAAACACTAAATCGATGACGGCGAGGTGACGACGTCAGAGCCATAAGCTGATGCCGTCACACCCTATTTTCTATACATATATTTTCTTTGTTTGCACAATTCTTGTGGAATCTATGGGTAACAACCCTAACCGACTTTA
Source organism: Chrysanthemum makinoi (assembly GCA_910596185.1). Classification (NCBI taxonomy): domain Eukaryota; kingdom Viridiplantae; phylum Streptophyta; class Magnoliopsida; order Asterales; family Asteraceae; genus Chrysanthemum; species Chrysanthemum makinoi. The sequence continues at coordinate 309,913,219 of OU343220.1, read as the reverse complement.
AGGAGGTTTTTAATGCTTTTCTTATCATATGAATTCACGTATATCATCAACATAGTTTTATTCATTAATCATTCAACTTTTGTTTATCATTTGTTACTTGATTATGACTATAACTTGTTCTTTGATAACATCAAATAGTCATGAATATTAAGTGTCAATTGTAGGTCCAAAATTTTATGGATCCAAGTAGCCTTGAATGACTAATAGTAATCTTGAATAAATCCAAATTACTATATGAAGAACTCTTTGCAAAAGCTTGATGTGTAAATGCGGAATCTTAACACACAAAGTATGAAGAGCACAAAATAACTAACTTTGTATTTTCTATTAATTTGCTCAAAGGCTAATGCTTACAACTCGTACATTAACCTAACACTTTAGGGATCCTTTTATACACCAAGGAAACCCTAATTGACTAACAAACTTGTAGAAGGGTAAATATATCTTCTCCTAAGATATCTCTACTCATACATATCTATTCCTAATTTAACTCTAACAAACTATTCTGCTTTTGACATAAACAGACTTAACTCACGACTATTTGTTCTGCCAGACTTAACATCTTTAGTACTGGCAGACTTAACTACCAACAGACTTAAGTCTGGTCTACCAGACTTAACTACTAAAGCTACCAGAATTAACTCTAAACAGACTTAAATCTGTTTTACAAAATATAATTCCCAACAATCCTCCCCTAACTTGATCTTCACTTGTGAACTTCAAGTTCTTTTTAAACTTCTGAGGATCTTGGAATTATCTTTCATCTGCATCTTTGAGATTTCCTCCTTATAAGTTCTGTGCAGCATTGGATCATCAAACATTTAGCACCCTATGGTCTTTTCAGCAAATGTGACTATCTGTACATCAAAACATGAAAGTTTCATACTATTCTCATCACTTCCAGGTGTGTTAACTCCTGTGAGAGGTGAATCATAGAAAATTTAATGGATTTGATGTCTCTTTACCAATTAGCCATCACTATTGGAGTAGCCAATATTTTGGTGTATAAGACCATGGTACATTGATAACCATCTGATTTTTAGCAAACCAGCAGCTATTAACAGATTTGTTTAGTCTATACCAAAAGTTGTACCCTTTTGGACTAGTCATGGTTTTCCACAGCCTTTACCACAAGCCATGATCTTGTGGGCTAGCCAACTCTTTATCCATACATATATGATGAGTTGAACACCATACAATTTTTGGCAAACTGTCAGCCATAAACGGATTTGAGATATCTTTACCATAGCCGTTTGCTCATGGATAAGCTAGTTCTTGTGTGGTTTAGACATGGTGAACTGATAACCATTTGATGTGGAGAGCAAACTTTCCACTGTATCTGATTACCTTCCATGCTTTTCCAAACTTATCCCTAGAAATCTCCCAATCGACTATACATAGGTCCATCAAGAAATTGAACCTAGGTCCATCAAACGCTTTGGTCAACATGTCGGCCACATTATTGTCTGTATGAATCTTATCCACCATTATGAGACCCTTTTCAAAGTAATCCCTTATAAAGTGATGCCTAATCTCTATGTGTTTGGTCTTAGAATGATATACTGGGTTCTTAACAATACAGATAGTGCTTTCATTATCAATGTTCATTGTGGTATTCATGAAGTTTAACCCATAATCCAACAACTGATTTTGGATCCAAAGCACTTGAGCGCAAAGAATGAGCAAAGAACTACATATTCAGCTTCAGTTGTGGAGGTAGCTACAATTGTCTGCTTCTTGCATTGCCAAGAGATCAATCTTCTGCCAAGAAATTGACAACCTCGTGTTGTGGATTTCCTGTCCATACTAGCCCTAGCATAGTCACTATCAGAAAAAGCTTCCAGGTCAAAGGATGACTCTCTAGGATACCATAAGCCCAAATTGGGTTTTCCCTTAAGATATCTGAAGATTCTCTTCACATCATGAAGATGTGAAGTCTTTGGAGTAACTTGAAAACGAGAATAGACACACACAACATACATAATATCAGGCCTATAGGCTGTTAGATACATCAAAGATCCAATCATGGATCTATACAATTTGACATCCACATCAGCAGCCTGCTCATCTTTTGTAAATGGCACCTTGGTTTCCATAGGTGTAAGAGCAGATTTCACATTCACCAGATCGAATTTCTTTAACATATCACCAACATACTTGTCCTGAGAAATAAATAGCCCATCTGACTTTTGTTTGACCTGTAGTCCTAGAAATAAGGCGAGCTCTCCCATAGAGCTCATCTGAAATATGCTTTTCATCAAAGCCTCAAAATCTTCACGCCAAGATCTCCTTGTAGAGCAAAAATGATATCATCAACATACACCTGTACAAGCATGATATCCTTCTTGTCCCTTTTAATAAACAAAGTTTTGTCAATAGTGCCCCTTCTGTATCCATTCTGCTCAAGGAAGGTGGAAAGAGTAGCATACCAAGCTCTGGGAGCTTGATAAAGTCCATACAATGCTTTTATGACTTCATAAACCCTCCTAGGATGAGCTGGATCAACAAAACCAGGAGGTTGAGCAACATAAACCTCCTCATCAATAGTGTCATATAGAATTGCACTCTTAACATCCATTTGATAGACTATAAACCCCATATATGATGCATAGGCCAAAAATAATCTGATGACTTCAATTATAGCCATAGGAGCAAAAACCTCATCATAGTATATCCCTTCCTCCTGTCTATATCCTTGTGCCATCAATCTAGCCTTATTTAACAACCACACCTCTTTCATTCTTCTTATTTCTGAAAACCCACTTTGTAATCTAGCCTTAGCTCCATCAAGTATATCTACAAGGACCCATACCTTCTGCAATTCAAATTGCAATAACTCTTCTTGCATGGCTTCTATCCAACTTTCATCAGTTAAAGCTTTAGCAACAGTCAAGGGTTCTTCCTGAGATAAGAAGCAAACAAACAGATAATGTTGATAATCTTTGTAGTTGTTTCTTTGCTGCTTCTGAATATGACCAATTAATGCATGAGGACCAGGAAATTTTTGAACTTTGCTCCTTGTCTGAACAACTGATGTAGGATCACCAAGTATATTAGCTTTAGGATGATCTTTGTAAATCTTAAGAGTAGGAGTGGGACTGAAATTAATTTCAAGAGGCAAATTGTTGAAGTCAGTTACCACACCATTTTCATCATACTGGCCGTCTCAAAAATTCCTTCATCAGGTTGATCATAAACATTCAGTTCAGGCATTGTCGAGTCATAGCAATCATCATCAACATTTCCAGACGTAGCAGATGCACTACCAGTATTATTGAAGTTAGTACTGGTGGGCATAACATTAGGTACTGGTGAATTAGACTTGCCAGAATTAACAGCTCCATTACCAGTATTAATACTGGTAGCCTTGAAAGTAGGTTCTGGTCCTAGATGCTTTACAACAATAGCATCTAAATCTCTTTTGAATGCCAGAATGGCATATGAATCACCAGTTGGGATGCTTGACTGTTGGACTGTTGTAGACATAACCATTTGCTCCTCTTCCTCCTCAGAAGCTTGAGATCCAATACCTGCATTGTTAGTGTCTTCAGAGGACCCTGCATTTCTGTTAGCCTGATTGTCCAGAGACACAGGAATACAGTTTATAGAATCAGATAGATAATCAATGTCAAACATCCATCTATATCCTACTCCCTTTACATTATGCTTTTCCTCAAGGAAATTAACATGCAGAGTTACTTCTACTATTTTAGTCACTAAATTATATACCATATAGGCCTTACTATTTAGTGAATACCCAACTAAGAAACCCTCATCTGATTTGCCATCAAATTTCCCAAGCGCACTAAGAGTATCAAGAATTGTGACATGGCACCCAAAAGGCTTTATGTGGCTAACAGTAGGCTTGTACCCAAAAAGAAGCTCATAAGGAGTCTTGAGCTGAGGTTTGGTCACTCTTACTCTATTGAAGATATAAGAAGCACATCTAACTACTTCAGCCCAAAAGGTAGTAGGCAAGAGTGAGTCAGCTAAATAGGTTCTAGCTGCCTCAATAAGGGTTCTGTTCATTCTTTTAGCAACTCCATTCTGCTGAGGAGTCCTAGCATTACTGTATTCCTGTTTTATCCCTTTGTCCCCACAGAATTCAAGCATACTTCTATTCTTAAATTCAGCGTCATTATCTGATCTAATAATCTTAACCTTATGGTCAATCAGATTTTCTATCTGCCTAATGAATGTCTGAAGGATGCCTGAAGTCTCATCCTTGGTAGATAAAAAGAAAACCCAACAGTACCTGGTACAATCATCAGTAATGACAAGACAAAAGGATGCATGATTTATACTTTTTACAGAGGTTGGTCCAAAAAGGTCAATATGCAAGGTATGCAATGGGGCAGTAACAACTCTTTCTAACTTGGCCTTGCATGATGCTCTGTGTTGTTTCCCTTCACAAGTTTATTTAGATTATTGAAATTTATATGACCTAACCTTCTATTCCATAATTTAGACTCATCAATAGTGGCCTTTGCAATCAAACAGGAAAATCTTTAGCAGGTTCAGGTGTCTTCATATCAAAACTGTACATGTTATGTTGTCTTGGGACCCTAAGAAGAATATGATTTTCATCAGGCATCTTAAATTCTGAAGTCAACACAAAACATTCAGTCTCAGTAAAAAGAACCTTATGCTGCTTATCACAGATTTGTGATATGGAAAATAAATTAAAATGGCCCAGCTCTTTTACAAAGAACACACTATCAAATTCTAAATTTCCAACCTTTATTCTACCTTTTCCTGTGATGTAGCCTTTTCTACCTCTAAAAGTAACCGAACCACCTTTGATAACTTCAAACTCATCCAAGTAGTCCTTATTACCAGTCATATGCCCAGAACATCCGCTGTCAAAGATTCCTCTATCTCCCATGTTCAAATAAGGATGTTCCTGCATAGAAAAGAAAAATTAGTTTCTCTTGGGGACCCAGGCCTGTAGAGGCTTGGGTCTGCCTTCTGGACCTTTAGATTTTTCAGCATTAAAAGAAATTGGTCCACTATTATACTTGAAGTTTGGTCTGGTCTGTCTCCAAGTATAACCTGCCAAGGGCTTAACAGCAGTCCCCCAATTACCCCTTGCAGCATAAGATTGAAATATTTGAGCTACATTTTGAGACATGGGTCTTCTCATAGGTGAGTGAGAACCATAATGAAGTCTTTGATTAAACTGGTTCGCCTGTGGTTTTCTAAACTTGGGACTAGGTGATGGACTGGTAGGTTATGATTTAACATTCATATATCCAGAATTAACTTTAGCTTGTCCAGGCTTGACATGACCAGTATTAACTCTAAACATATTACCAGTATTAAAATTTTGCCTACTAGTACTAACTTGAACACTAGTACCCACCCTTGGTCTAACAGAATTAACATAAGTACTACCAGTATTAACGGGTACTGGTCTAGTAACAAACTTATTAGCATGGTTAATCCTGTTCACATTATTCCACACTGGCTTAACAGAAATATTTTCAGTGTGTACATCCATTTTCTTTCTTAACTCAGCCTCCCTAGCCATTCTTTTCTCATGATAGTCACAGTCTCTAATCAAATTACTTAGGCTTCCACATACAAAACAACTCTTCTTTTTAAAAGAGTACCCATCCCCAAACTCTCTCTGCATTAACCAATTCCTGTCTTTTCTGTCAATCTTAGGTGTCTCAATTTTAGTCTGTTGCCTAGGAGTTTGCACACAACTAGGTCTAACTGTTTCTGGTTTAGACACATAAATGACAGGCTCAGTTTGTTTAGGCACATAAGTCACATTATTTAAAACTGGTTTAGAGATCCTTATGGGTTCAGAGTTAAGTTCTAGAGAAAATTCAGAGATAGTACTAATGGGTCCTTCACTGTCATTAGATTAACAGAAAGAGTACTCACTGGTCTTATCTTCTGAGACATTGCTTTCAGAACTTTTCTCACAGAATCCTTTACTGTCATTGGATTGACAGTTAGTAATTTCAATGGAATAGTCTTGAGAAGCAAGAGTCTCAGGGTTCTTCCATTTGCTATAATCAAATAAGGACTCATTATATTCTTTTTCAGGTTTAGGAGTATAATCATCATTAATTGGTGGTGAAACTCCCTTGTTGTTGTCAGTTTTAGCAAATCTATGATATATAGGTTTACCTTCAAAATTACTTTTTGAATTAAAAAAAACATTTTCCATCACCTTTTCCTCATATCCTAAAACATCCTTATCTGATTTTATCCCATACCCTAAACCAATTTTACTTGTTGAGCTCATTCCTGAATTTACTAGTTTCCACAGATTTTTATTACTAGTTTTTCATGAGTCAACTATCTTTTGCAACTCTTCTTTATCTTTAATTGTCTTCATTCCAATTCTCCTATATTTTCTAAGCTTCTCATCTTTTTCAAATATTTCATTACCTTGGAAAGTAAGCTTTTCGTTAAGAGATGCATTTTGTTTTTGAAGAGTATTTATTTGTTTTTCTAATGTTTTAACAAAGATTTTCATAAGCAAGTAATTTAACTTCTTGATCACCCATCTGACCCATATGTTCATCACAAAGAGATTGCAGTTTATTGTATGAATCAGTGCAAATTTTTGAGCATAAAGTTACCTCACTGTTGGAGCTTATGGCCATAAGAGCATGATTGACTTTTGTCCCCTCAGTAGGATGCTCTCCCTAGTTAATCACACCAGCTTCCAAAGTGAGCAGCCCCGTCTGATTCTTGTCTTCCTTCTCAGCATTCCTAGGATAGAAAGAATCCCTTTTCTTTTCTTCATTTGCCTCCTTTACAGTGCATTCCTTAGCAAAGTGACCCCTTTCTTGACACTTGTAGCACTTCAGCTTTGATTTGTCAAACCCCACTGGTCTCTTTCCATCAAAACGCACTTGCCTACCAGTCTTCTTGAAAAATTTCTTCATCCTTAAGGTAATCATTGCACACTGCCAGTTGATATCCATTTCCTCCATCTCCCCATCTTCAATCTGATCTAAGTCTTCATTTAGAATGTTTTCAGATTGATTAGAAAACAATGAGTAGATGATCTTATCAGCAAAACCAGCAGCCTCATCCTTATCCTTTACACCAGTAGAAACAGAATAGCTATCAGAACTAAAACCACTACCAGACTTAACTCTAGTTTTAGTGTTCTTGCCTTGAGAGATAAAAGCAACATTGTTGTCACTTGAAGAAGTTCTTGAGTTCCCTTTGATATCTTGTTCATAAACTCTAAGATTATTATACAAGTCATCTATGGACAAGGTGTCAATATCTTCTTTAGTTCTCATGATCATTGCTAGATTTGACCATTCATTGGGCAATGATCTGAGAAAATTCATATTAGCATATTCATTGGACACTTCATATCCATGTGCTTCCAACTGTGATAGGAGTTGTTGGAACCTGTCATAGCCTTTCTCCAGGCCTTCAGAGCTGCTAATGGTAAATGCCTCAAACTGTTGTTTATAAACAGATTTTGCTTTTTCTTGTAGTTAACGTTTCCTCCAAATCTTGTTCTAATAGCCTCCCATATTTCCTTAGCATCATCCATACTGTGGAACCTTCTAAGATGTTCCTTTGGTATGGCCATCAATAAGAGAGTTCTCGCCTTTCTTTCTTTCTCTACAGCAAGTATATCTACAGCAGAGATTGGTGGCAGAACCCTGACTATGCCATCTTTACCTTTGGAGATTATCTTCTTTGAATTCCTATTCTGGATCACTTTCCAGACCTCATTATCTACATATTCCAGATAATGTTCAGATTGGAGATAGTTGTTGTTGCAAGAAGCTGTTGTTGTTTCTTAGATCCTGCTTCTGATGCTTCAGTTTCATGGTCAGTGGCCTCTTCATCACTAAGATGATTTGAGAAGTTATCATGATGAGACATCTTTTAGGGTTTTTAAGTGAGATGAGATGAGTGTTTTTTTCTTTAATTCAGAGTCTTTCAACAGACTCTGATACCACTTGTAGGTCCAAAAGTTTATGGATCCAAGTAGCCTTGAATGACTAATAGTAATCTTGAATAAATCCAAATTACTATATGAAGAACTATTTGCAAAAGCTTGATGTGTTGAGGCGTAATCTTAACACACAAAATAACTAATTTTGTATTTTCTATTAATTTGCTCAAAGGCTAATGCTTACAACTCGTACATTAACCTAACACCTTAGGGATCCTTTTATATATCAAGGAAACCCTAATTGACTAAGAAACTTGTAGAAGGGTAAATATATCTTTTCCTAAGATATCTCTACTCATACATAGCTATTCCTAATATAACTCTAACAAACTATTATGCTTTTTACATAAACAGACTTAACTCACGACTACTTGTTCTGCCAGACTTAACATCTTTAGTACTTGCAGACTTAACTACCAACAGACTTAAGTTTGGTCTACCAGACTTAACAACTAAAGCACCGGAATTAACTCTAAACAGACTTAAACATACTTAAATCTGTTTTACAAAATATAATTCCCAACATCAATTTCCCCCGACAATGCTCGTATTTTATATCATTTATATGGATTTACGCTTGTTTTCCTTTATATTTCACTTTCAGGTAAATTACGAGCATTGGAGCTGATGAGACGCGGATTTGGAGTTTTTCTTAAGAGATTTAGGATAGTATGACCACTGCGAAGAAGCTACGGCGTAACTCCACTCTTACATTACGCCGTAGCTAGCGCGTGACTCAGAAGACCACTTCAGCAGCTAATTACGGCGTAATCCCAATTAGGATTACGCTGTAACCAACTAGGTCAAAGGATGTTCCACGCCGCCATCAGATACGCCGTAACTCCTTCCAACGATTACGGCATAATCAATACAAATGTAACCTGTACCGAAGATACGGCATAACCCATTCCATGTGTTACGCCGTAACTAGCTTTACGAGCGCATTATTATGGAATTATAAAGATTATGGCGTAACTCTCAACTCAAGTTACGCCGTAACTAGATCTCGCCTATAAATACAAACCCTAATTTCTACATTTCACATCATTCACACCACACCAAAAAGCAGAGAACGTGAGTAGGGGTCCAAAGGCAGATCTTGAAGAGCATACAGAGCCATCTCCAAGGGAGAAATCACTCCCTAACGATAAGCATTAGCGATTATCTTTTCTTTTACTTTCAATTCATGTATTTCATTATGTCAAACGTTGAATCTTTGGTTTCTTTTAATATGATCGGCTAATCACCTTTGGTGCTAGCCTAGTTATGATTCCTTAAATGTTTTGTTTACGTTTACATGCTTCCGTATAATTGTTTCTAGTGTATGCATGCATAGTTCGTTGGTAGCTACCCTAGTTTCGTTAGTTTTGAATGGTGGTAGTGTCTAGTTGCTTAGGAGAATTGACCAACTGACCCTAAGTAGGTAGACTAAGTGGGAAGGGTAAGAATTGACCAGCTGACGGCCCTTCTTCGCTTGTGCGAACTGACCAAATGATCACCTTCCATTTGGATGAACTTAATAAGTTAGGGATGAGTGTCTAAGATGCTAGCGCCCGGGCACTCATTTTTGAGGATCTTGCATGTAGAGGAGCTTAATGACTTGGCTAAGGGGACTAAAAACAACTGGACTTTCAAGGGTAGTAGCTTGATCTCCGGTGGAAGCCTTTGCTGATAGGTTAGGACGAACTGACCAAATTCTGTCCTAGCGACTTAAACCCCCACTTGAATCGATTGGAAGTAGTTAGACGTGAACATAACATGATAGGATGAGTAACTAGGTTAGCACACTTTACCCCTATTGATCACAACTCTATTTTATTTGCTTTCATTTCTTGTTTTCTAGTTAGTTAATCATTTCAATTCTAAAAACAATTAAAACCAGTGACACCTAGACTTAATTAGAATTCGCTCACATAGCTTCTGGGACGACCTCGGTTTTACCGATTACTACACTACACACGACCGGGTACACTGTCCGTGAGTGCATAAGGTGGACCATAGGTAAACGAGACTTTAAAAATATTAAAACCCGGTCAGAAAACCTGCATCAACTTTATAAATATTAAAACCTGGTCGGGTGTCATGCTTGGAATAGGTCTATGTGAATCGAGGAGTTGACGGGTCTCGGCATTAATGCCTCTATAGAAAACATAGACAATTTGGTGCCTATTCAGGTCATGAGTAGTGCAACGATAGAGAAGCTCATTGTATCGCTCCCTTAAGATTCATGAAGACCGGATCAAGGGTTTGGAAAAGAATGTCGACTTATGCTCAAAAGCCATTATGGATTATCTTGTTAAGCGGGATGAAGAAATTGTCAATTCAGTTGAGACAGTTTTTGAGGAGCCAACTACCTTCTCAGAGAAGGTCAAAAGAAGAATCAGCAAGGTGAAACTCCTACTTCATGATATTGGAGCTCTTCCGGTAAACATCCCTCTAATTAATTCCCTTGGAACTAATCCTAACAATGTTTTGCAGGAATTAAGTAATGAGAAGAATGTTCTCGATGAGACGGTGTCAGTTCGACTAAACAAAAGGTGTTCGGCAATTCTAAGAAATGAACTGCCACAAAAAGAAAAAGATCCAGGTTGCTTCACTCTCCCTTGCCTGATTGGGAATCTTAACATGTGCAACACCCTAGCTGATCTTGGAGCAAGCATTAGCATAATGCCTCATTCAATGTTATTACGCATGGGAATCAGAAGTCTTAAACTGGAAAAAATAAAAATAGAAATGGTAGATCGATCAATGCAATCACCTTTGGGGATTGTAGAAAACGTATTGGTAAAAATTAACAAGTTCCTCTTCTAGGTGGACTTCGTTATCCTGGATATTCCTGAAGATAACAGGATACCTATCATTCTAGGTAGGCCCATGCGCGCTACTGCCCATACGAAAGTTGATGTCTTGGCTCGGAAGATGACACTTGAAGCTAATGGGGAAATTGCTACATTCAGATCAAATGAACTTCTGTCCATCCCTCAAAAGGTTTGTGCAATTGACCCTAACGGCGATTTTGGTGATGCGTTGGAAGAATTTCTAAGTGAAACCCCGAGGACTCCTTCAAATCCTAACGATGTCGCTTCGGGAAAAGATTTTGATGTGTTTGTTAACTTTGAAGAAGAGGATAGTTTGGGAATCAGTGCCGACGATTTTTCTAGTGACATCGACATGGTCCATTGGCACAACAATTCTGAGGAGACCTTTTCACGATCTGACCAACCTATGTTTTATGAAATGGGGACTCGGATTCATCATAGGAACCCCTATAACCTTAAATTTTCATGTAAGATAGGGTTCATCGACTTCCACCCCTTCATTGACACAAAGTCCCCGGTAAACATCATATCGAAAGAATGTTACAACCAAGTTATAGTAAAAGAATTGGAGTACAAGGGGAACAATTTTCTGGGGATTGCAACAAATGTCCATGTCTTTGTTGGAACGCATACATTCTCGGTCGATTTTGTGGTATTAGATGACACTAGCGAGTTCGTGGAGGATGGACTCTCGGGGGTAATTTTAGGAAAGCCCTTTCAGGAATTAGCTAGGCTTGATGGGAATGAAAAAGAAGGGCTAGTGTGGTTGAAGATTGGCAACAATAAAACAATTTTCAGAATGCCAAGAACTGTTAAGAATTTTAAGAGTTGGACAAAGTAGCAACTAAGCCATGCTCGGCCACTACTTGATGTAAGTGACGAAGATAAAGCCAACAGGATTAACCACCCGTACCAAAAGATCAAAAATTTCTACTTGGGATGCTTAGAGCTTGGCGCAAATTATAAACGAGACAAGAATCTCATCAGTTGGATTCAGCGTGGAGATTGCCATATCCACGAAAAGACAAACAAACATTTTTAACCCCATGGCTTTGAGTCTAACTTAAAGACTCGATAATAAAGAAAAGTGCTCTTTCGGGAGACAACCCGAACTATCCTTTTTATTTCTTGTATTTCTATTTTTGTTGGGTTTTGTGTTTTTAACAAATTTTGCAGGAAATTGGAGAAGAATTCACAAGTAACTTGAACGGGCACCTGACCTGTCCATCAGTTACGGCGTAAATCATCCCTATGATTACACCGTAACACATCATCGGTAGAATTTCTCTCCAGAGCATTACCCATTACGGCGTAATCCCATGCTATGGTTACGCCGTAGCTACCCTCCAGTAGCGTTTGCCAGGTTTTGCGATACTTACGGCGTAACCCCTTCAAGGAGTTACGACGTAACTATCCTTCTATTTCAATTCTTTCTATTTAAACACAATAACCTTGTATTAGTTTTTAAATAAACTTTGTAGGTGTGTTCCCTGTAAGCCCTCACGAGACTACACACGTCCACTTCGGACACCAAGTGGTTTAAAAGGCTTGTTGCATATGCTAAATGCAACCGTGATTCCTACGAAAGTGAGTTAGATTTATTTTTGTTTTTCTTTTTCTTTTTTAGAATTATGCTTGTTGGTTAGTGTGATTTCAGGGAATGAATTTTGCTCGTGGATGCTTAAGCGAAGGCACGATTCTCTATCGTGGGCCTTCTTTCTTTTTATGAGGGAATTTCAGGGAAGTTCACGCTCTAATTCTACTTTTCTTCACCTCTATTTAACGTTTAGTACAAAAGGGACTTTGTACATTTCAAGTGAGGGGACGGGGCGTAGAATTATCTCTTGAACTTTATTGCCCTCGTTTTTCTAGTTTATTTAAAAAAATTATGCCATTTTTAAAATTTTGACATGTTTTTCTTAACCTAACTAGATTAGACCTTAGCCGAGCACATTATAACCCTTGATTATATGGGGAGATTAGCCTTATCCGTTTCCAATTATTTACCCAAATCCACCAAATTATGAGTGTGCCGGTAGCTTGTAAACTTTAGAACTTGGCATTTACATCATTTCGAGACCATAGACGAGGTATGTTGAGTTCGCTTAATGTATTTGGAATATTCAGTTTAAGAAGGCAATATTATAGGATTATCACCCAAATAGCCTATCCTTGTGTGTCTATCAATTAGTCACCTCGACTTCTCGACCCCCATGTTAAACCCTTTCATTGTGCTCACCTTTAGTGCAAGATACCTCTAGATACACCTGTCTGAGCCATTCCTTTCATTTTGTTCACCCAATATATATTGTTTCGTTACACCCATTCACCTTAGCCTACCGTGTAGTCTTAATTTGTGATCGGGAAGTCATTGTTTTCCTAAGTTCAAGGTTCAAGTAGAGAGGTTCGGAGATCACGCTTTCGTCAAAGACATATATTTGAAGATCATTGAAGACCCCCAAATTCTCATATTGTTTATCTCAAGTGGGGGGATATTATGTTATGTTATGATTAAAAAAAAATAGTTGTAGTATTATTTACTGTAAAGTGCAATGTTATAAGCATTATATTTTGAGCTCATCATAGATTTAGTATCGAGGAGGCCACCTCGGTCACATTTGAAGATTGAAGTTGGTAATTATTGCGCCAACAGTTGAAGAACAGGTAATGTGCCCATTATGACGTCCGCTAATGGCACATCTACTTGGTATATCATGATCTGGTTTCTTAGCCTTAAAACTTGAACTTTGGATGATCGGTAAGCAGTGATGACTTGGTTATAGGTTTAGACTATTTGCTTGATTTCTACTTTACACCAATTATATCTCATGTCTTATCCTACCCTTTAGTCATGAAGCGTGTCTAGGTGATGAAGCGAGCAATCTTTGGTGTCTTGGCCATGGATTAGGTCATGTATCATTGATTTTGTCTAGTTTTCCGTGACATGTTAGTAATGACAATTCACCCTTAACCCATGTCGTGTCTACCTATATTGCCTTCAAGAATTGTTTAGTCCTTAACTCTAGTGGTGGAGATTTGTGTAACCGCCAAGCTTATGATAGAGTACATGCTATGACTGTGCTTTGAGTGATCTCCCCGAAATTGACACTTAGACTAGTTGAGAGATTTTGAATGTTTTGTTCCCATTTCGTGAGGTGTTCGGCTTTGATTTATTCTAGCATAAGGAATTTTTAAACTTATATTTTCCAGGTAATGAGATATATCTTTTTAGGAATATTTATAATAAGGTCTACTTGAGGGCAAGTAGAGTTCAAGTGGGGGGATATTTGATAACATCAAATAGTCCTAAATATTAAGTGTCAATTTCCCCCGATAATGCTCGTATTTTATATCATTTATATGGATTTACGCTTGTTTTCCTTTTTATTTCACTTTCAGGTAAATTACGAGCATTGGAGCTGATGAGACGCGGATTTGGATATTTTCTAAAAAGATTTATGATAGTATGCCCACTGTGAAGAACTACGGCGTAACTTCACTCTCACATTACGCCGTAGCTAGCGCGTGACTCAGAAGACCACTTCAGCGGCTAATTATGGCGTAACTCCCAACTAGGATTACGCCGTAACCAACTAGGTCAAAGGATGTTCCACACCGCCATCAGATACGCCGTAACTCCTTTCAACGATTACGGCATAATCAATACAAATGTAACATGTACCGAAGATACATTATTATGGAATTATAAAGGTTACGGCATAACTCTCAACTCAAGTTACGTCGTAACTAGATCTCGCCTATAAATACAAGCCCTAATTTCTGCATTTTACATCATTTACTCCACACCAAAAAGCAGAGAACGTGAGTAGGGGTCCAAAGGCAGATCTTGAAGAGCATACGGAGCCATCTCCAAGGGAGAAATCACTCCCTAACGATAAGCATTAGCGATTATCTTTTCTTTTACTTTCGATTTCATGTATTTCATTATGTCAAACATTGAATCTTTGGTTTCTTTTAATATGATCGGTTAAGCACCTTTGGTGCTAGCCTAGTTATGATTCCTTAATTGTTTTGTTTACGTTTACATGCTTCCGTATCATTGTTTCTAGTGTATGCATGCATAGTTCGTTGGTAGCTACCCTAGTTTCGGTAGTTTTGAATGGCGGTAGTGTCTATTTGCTTAGGAGAATTGACCAACTGACCCTAAGTAGGTATACTGAGTTGGAAGGGTAAGAATTGACCAACTGACGACCCTTCTTCGCTTGTGCGAACTGACCAAATGATCACCTGCCGTTTGGATGAACTTAAGAAGTTAGGGATGAGTGTCTAAGATGCTAGCGCCCGGGCACTCATTTTTGCGAATCTTGCATGTAGAGGAACTTAATGACTTGGCTTAGGGGACTAAAAACAACTGAACTTTTAAGGGTAGTTGCTTGATCTCCGGTGGAATCCTTTGCTGATAGGTTAGGACGAACTGACCAAATTATGTCCTAGCGACTTAAACCCCTACTTGAATCGATTGGAAGTAGTTAGACGTGAACATAACATGATAGGACGAGTAACTAGGTTAACACAATTTACCCCTATTGATCACAACTCTATTTTATTTGCTTTCATTTCTTGTTTTCTAGTTAATTAATTATTTCAATTCTAAAAACAATTAAAAACCAGTAACACCTAGACTTAATTAGAATCCGCTCACATAGCTCTTGGGACGACCTCGATTTTACCGATTACTACACTACACATGACCGGGTACACTGCCCGTGAGTGCATAAGGTGTGTTGGGATTTAGAAAATCCGGTAGTTAAAAGACTCGGTCACCTCAAGTATATGTATTCGTTAGAAAGCTCGTAGTCGTAGTCATTTAGTGTTAGTCAGTAGATTAGTTATGTAACACCGTGGAGGACGGACGGGTCTTTACCCACTGTATGCCTGATCCACAGCCCGTAGGAGGCGTTTCATGTAAGAACCTATAAATACCCTTTGCCTAGCAAGGCAAAGGGTTAGAGCTTTCAATACATTTTTCTTTGTCTCACTAAAGTTTCCAACTCTCTTCACTTTCTCTCTTTAAAACCTCATCTTATTCGACCCGCATGTGTGTTTGATTATGTGTTTGTAAAAACCAATATGCTACAAATGGTATCAAGAGCCATGGTTTGATCATCCACCTTACATGTTCTTGGATTATTAGTGGTTTTCACAGGTTTTTGGGTTTGAATGAGCTTTGAGTAGTTTTTATCACTTGATCATTTTTAGTGTTAAAGTTTGAATTTTGATAGTACTTTTGTGTTTAGAATAATCATAAGTGTTTAGGTTTTGGATTGGAAGGCCTCAATCATCTTGGTTTTAGTGTTTTGGATTGAAAAAGTTTAGTTTTTGAAGTTTTTCAATGAAGCAGTTTGTCTCTCGGTGTTCATTTCCTTGAAGTGGTTTGATCAGACGTTTAAGTGGTTTGATACCTGTTTTATGCTATTTGACCTGTTTTGTGGAAGCGGTTTGTTACCTAAGCGGTTTGTGTGTTGAGACAAAGAGACAAAAAGGACAAAGTAATGGAAGTACTTTTGTCCCCTTGCGGTTTGTCAAAAGAAGCGATTTGGTTAAGCGGTTTCATAAAGCGTTTTGTCCTTACAGCGGTTTGACACTTAAGCGGTTTGCCACTTAAGAGGTTTGACACTTAAGCGGGTTGACACTTAAGCGATTTGACAATTAAGAGATTTGTATTGACAGCGATTTGACAGAAGCGGTTTGTTCTCACCGCGACTTGACTAAAGCGATTTGTCAGTTGTGCGATTTGTCTCTTGATACTTGTCATTTCTTCGTGATACGTTTTACGGTTTCTCTTGATTTAGTAAAATCCCGTGAAAGAATCTATTTCCCGGTTTAATCAAAGAGTAGTAAAATCCCGTGTACTTAGGAATCATGTCTACAATCACTTCTTCCGTTGCTGATGACGTTCAAGCTGCAGGATCCGATACTCGTCCTCCCATGCTTGATAGAACCGATTATGACTCTTGGGCTCAAAGAATCAGATTGTATTGCTTAGGAAAAGAGAATGGGGTTAACATCCTTAAGTCAATTGATGAAGGACCATTTCAAATTGGAACTACCAGGGATATTCTCGAAACTGGAACTGATGGAAATGTTGTGTTAGGGTTGGATAGACCAAGAATGTATGATGAGCTTGATGATAAGGATAAGAAGAGATATGATGCTGACATTAGAGCTTCAGACATCATACTTCAAGGTTTGCCCAAAGACATTTACAACTGATTAATCACAACACTGAAGCCAAGGCAGTCTGGGATAATGTCAAGATGCTTATCTCTGGTTCGGAACTAACAATGGTTAGGTACACTACCTAAGAGGTTGTAAAACTTTGGTGTTTGCAACCCACGCATTAGGTAATTTATGTGAAATTTCCGGCCACTTGGACCAAGATCTCCAATTGGTGGAAGATTAATCATTGCATTATATTTACTGTTGAGGTCACAACTAGCTTGGTAATTCACTCCCCTCTCCGTTGTCATCTCTCAAACCACAATGTGTTCTTTGGAGATTTAGATACGATGTTGTGTTAGCAAATAAGCAACGTTTAAGTGATTCTCAAAGATACCTAGCTGTTTTCTTTCACTTGGATTTCAACTAGAAATTGAAAAATCAATATAAATTGGTTAAATTGGCTTAACAATCCTTGTAATGCTCTATCCTATAGCTTATATCTTGTAATTTTAGCTCATTTTATCTTGCTTGGACGGTTTAATAATACTCTAATGTTCCCAAAAACAAAGGTTTAATTGGTACTCTTGCTTTTGTTGTTTCTTGGAATAGTATAATTTTAGCGCCATACTTTTATATGTTTTTTTGGTTAAGGCGATTAACCCTTGTAAACTTTTTGGGCAAAAATTTGACCTTATTGTCCATGAAAAGTATTTGAATATAAACAACGTGAGTTATTCACTGGAATCGGTGAGTATGTTACTCCCTGATGAAAATACGAGAGCAAATCATTCTCTGATGACAATCAGGGAGTAACATTTTTTTTGGGTAAAAATCACGAAGTGACATTACTCTGTGATGATATGTCAATGAGTCATGTATAAAGCTCAATCAACAACAAGCTTCAGAAACTTCAAATACCAACTAAAGAAACACTTTACCTCACTGATGTAGTATCAGTAACTAAAGTACTTGAGCTACAAACAGCATCAGAGGCACTGAGATCTAACTAAGTTTCACTGACTCTGGATACTCTATCTTTGAAACAAACATGAAATATGGTCGGGAACTTTCATGGAGAAATAAGCTAAAAGCAGCTCCAAGAAAGTCAAACAAGTACGAGAAGTTGGTATAAAGGTGGGAACAGTTGTCAGCATTGTTCTCTAAAGTATGGTTGTTACTTTTTCAAGAATTGAAGCATTTATTGAAAGACTTACTTTTTCACCAGATGCATGACGCGTTCAACAACCCTACATGTTACCCTCGTATCTTCACGTATACAACAAAATGTTTGTAAGAGAGATAGCAAGAGATTACACACACAAAAATAATACAAACGTATTATAATGACAGGATCCTCATCTCATTGAATCATAAGTTAAGCTAGCAAGCTTTGATTCATGTAAAAAGAGAGTTTCATTGTCATTCAATCGGGATAGTGCTCTATAACTATCTTTTGTAATTATTTGATTAATTTCTAATAAGAATTATAAATGTTGAAAAGTACGAATAGTATTATTAGTTGTCAAATGGGTCTTGTGTAAAACTTGTTTTCAATTTATCAAACATATTTTCGTTTTACCCAATATCGGGACCAACAAAGCTCGGATTTTTATTTGTTGTCTTTGTCGTTAAAAGAAAAAATCAATTGGTGTTTATCCGAAGTTCCTAACAATTGCCAGCATATCTATAACTGGATATTCTGATAGCACATAATCAACTTCCATATATATTTTATAATGACTAATGCACTAGGCTATAGTATGGATGACATTGGTTGACAAATGATGCACTTGATCATATAGTTAATGCAGAGAGATTTGGCATCATTAGATCCTATTTGAGAATTGTTTGCGTTAGAATTAACACGCATACAACAAACCTCCACAATTTGGTCATCTACACGACAGAGTTTTCATTTTCTTTTTCAGCTCAAGACGCGTGTGACATGGGCTACCTTAATAAGGGAAGACACGTCTAATTTGCCACATAAGAGTGGAAGACGCATGCTAGACTGCCTATTACGGGTGGTCTATGAGACACACGTCTATTTGTTTATGAGAAAGTGAGCTCCAACTTAGCACCAATAGTTTAATTACACTTAGAATTAGACACAAGTTTAGTCATAATTTTATCTATGCCAATCATTTCTCAATGAAGTAGCATTTTGAATTTTGTGCACTAATTAATCTTTATTACAAAGCATATACGGAGTAATTTTTTGTAAAAATTGCTGTAAATGTGTTTGTAACACGTTATGGATCGGCAATAAAAGTAGGAATTTGTGTCCATTATGATCTGTTTGTTTTGCTTCTTGATCCAAAAAAAATGCTTGTATTCCCACTTTGTAATTCTTTTTTTTTGTAACTAGAACTTGGTAGAGACCTTTAATAAATTCATTGTTGTTAAATAAAGAAAAGAGGCTCTAACATATTACTTCACCAACAAAGTTTCACTTAGATTGTGGTACTCAGGTTACCCATTAATACAAAGAATATGGTATCAAGTCCTAACATGGACAACAGGATTGAAAGATGTAGAGTAGAGCTGTGTCTTAGTCGTTAAATAAAAGTACTATTTAGAAAATAGAGCTAAAATATAGGTCAATTTTATATGGAACAAATAGCAATCTAATTCAATAAAATATATATCAGTTTTGAGGCTAACCCTAACCCTAATACTAGACTGAAATACATATACTAGCTAGTTTAAACACCCCCAAATTAAGGAACCCTCCAAAATGGCAATTGTTTTGTACCTAAAACCATCGCCTATCACTTTTTGTTGTGCCCCACTTTTTTTGTAATACAGCTAAAAGCTAAAGAACAATTATTTTTTTAAGACATGAATTAAATACATTATTAGCTAGAGAAAAGATGGAAAATGGTAGATATTAGATAAACATCTCAACCCCACGATTCCAAAATTTACTTTGTTGATAGAGACATTTTTTTTGGTACCGTACTAGTTAGAATCTACAATAAGAGTCTCATTACTACCCGGAATTTATGCAAACGCGCGCTAACTCAATATAAACATGACACTTTTTCTCTTTCAAAAGGTAGGCGTGATCCATTGAAATAGAAAACGTGCCTCTAATCGAATGGGACGAGACTGAGAAGTTTAGACATGAGTGTGTTATAAGGACTTAGAGTGGAGGGTGTGGACTCAATTTCAGCGGCAAGTCAAGCAATTTTGATGCTCTGCCAGCTGCAAAGATGTTGAACACCCCTCGTTTTGTCGCTATTTCCCTTTGCTTAGCGGCAAACAACCAAAACACATGCACATTTAAAATATATATATTATTTTTTTGTTGTGTGCGAAAAGTTCAAGGGAAGAAAGAGAAGTTGTTGCAAACTTTTCTAGCGATATACAAGACACTAGTATGCTGACGTGGTGCTGAAGTGAAACGCGTGAAAAACTTGCCAATGGGTAAGCCACACCCTCCACCCTCCAAGCCAATATGCAGACGTTACACCCAAAGAGGGTTTGATAGAGACATAATTTTTTGAACAGGGGTGTGGGGTAAGGTGTGGTGGGGTATAGTAGTGATAAATTATTATTTCATCTAATCTAATATGTATGATGACTAGAAAGCAAAACAGTACACAAACCCTCAGAGCTTCTACCAAAGGCTTGTTTTGATGCTTAAACAAGGAAATTATTAAAGATTTTTTGACAAAAGTTTTTTCTTTAAAGCAAAAGAGACCCTTAAAGAATTTTTGTTTTTTTGTTTTTTTGTTTTTTCAGACAAAGCATGAGTTAAATCTGTTATGGTTATTCACTTCTAATCATTGAAACAAAAACATACATAAAGAGCCAAGAGTTATATTGTTTGGAGATGATGGGAGAAAACCCTAACTATTGGTGGAGCTTGAATGGGAAGCTGCAGCCACCACCCTCTCAACAAGCTTACCCTACTTTCTTATCAACTCCACCGTTGTCACTACCGTTACCGCTACCGATACCACCACCATCTTCCATTTTGAACCCACCATATCTCTTTGGATCTTCTCTACTAGTGTCTGGTTCAAACCCTAATGCTTTGGCTGACCATCATCAACATGAAAACCAAGATTTCCCTGTCTCATGGAGTCAACTACTCATGTAACACTCCTCTTTCTTTTTATTTATTTATTTATTTTTTAAATATTTTTTCTTTCGTGCGCAATATTTTTGGTGCCTTGTATTTCTAGCTTCTCGCTAGTTGCTTATTGAATTCTCTTTTGTGGTTAAAAATGTAAATATCATTTATATATGACACATCTAATGACCAAAATCCAAACTTTAAAGGAACATGTTTATAGGTTATGATAATGTTTTTAGGTTATGATAATTTGATCATTGACATGCATATGTATCCAGGACTGGATTAGCTAATGATCAAGAACAACACACCTTGGTTGCTGGACATGTTGGCGAAGTAAAGCATGGATATTTGGATAATCAACAAAGCAGGCAACCTTTTTATAGTCATAAAAATGATCATCATGATCAAAACAACAGTTTCGAAGATGATCAACAAGGTTGTAGCTCTACATGGTCATCGCAACTCAATCCGGTTCCATCTGTTGGTTCATCATCTACCATGAGTTTAAGTACCACCACTATGTTTGATTTCTCAAGTAAGATCGATAGCCGGAACCAACACACTACTCAATATTCATCTCAGGTAATTATTCAAGCATAATTTAACCAAAAGATTCTAACTTTTGCTCTTAACGTTTGGGATTGATTAATTTATATTCGTTTGTCATGGATTCCTTCTTCTTTGTACTTCAAAGTATGATGATACATCTACTAGCAGTGGGGTATCTAAAAAGCCAAGATTTCAATCTTCTTCAACACAAGCTTCTCCTATGGTAAGTATATTAGAGCATGTAATTGTAACTTTTTCCCTAGCAATGGAAAGTGGTTTTCTATTTTCTTAACTTGTGCTTACTACAAATAATAGCAAAGCTAATTGATTTGCAAATTTTCTCTTGCCATGAAAACAGTGTAATGACACATTTACAAGTGGAACTTCTAAAAGACCTAGGGCTCAACATTCTTCAACCCAAACGCCTCTAAAGGTGACACCTTTCTTTCTAATTTCTAAGAACATATACTTGTTTTTATTTTATTTTTTTGAACGGCGGAAACAAGAAGAGAAAACACTAACAAAAAGCTAGATACAAAGAGCCTAACTGATAAACTCTATATACAAGCAATTATAGGATCATTAATCCAACCATTCCGGTTAATAGACAATTTTATACATGAACACCTTGCGATTTCGACTATTCCATATACATATACTTGTCATTTATGGTAAAGAATAATCACAACTTTGGCACGGAAAAATCATATGTAAACTTGAGATTAGATCAATTAACAGTCGCATGTTTTTATATATTTAACTTGCAACTACAAGTGCGGTCCATGAACCTCCCAGGAAAGACACTTTAGAGGACGAAATCAACATGCTTTTTTCATTACAGATTATGAACCGTAGTAGGAAAATGCGGCCATTTTGGATTGATTGGATCTCCAATCCTAATTCGGCTTGTTATAATATGTTGTAGATTAAATTGCTCTATATTATCATACTTCTTGCCAGTTTCCAATAAAAATTTTCCGCCTTTACAAAGAAAAATGGACTTATGGGAGCTACTTGATTTATTTACAATACTATTTCTATATCTATAAAAGCAATATGTCTCAGTGATTATATATGTTTCTAACTTTCTACTTATTTTAAACTTATGCTCGGTGATTAAATATTATTGACAATACATATAAATAAGCAGGTTAGAAAGGAAAAATTGGGCGACAGGATATCGGCTTTGCACCAACTTGTTTCGCCATTTGGAAAGGTTAGTTAAACTCTTCCAAACCACTCTACAAAGAATGAGAATAGCTACTTGATTTTACAAGACATTTTCTATATCTATAGACAAAAGTATTTAGTATATAATCTAAACATTTCTAGTCCACTAAAACTAGCATCTCTTACATATTTTTATAACATAAAATCATAAAAAAGATGATATAAAATGAGGATCATAAAGTGCAAGAATAAATGTTCAAAGATTCGAACCTGAAAAAGAGACGTATGTTTGTGGGACTTTTTGCAGACTGACACAGCTTCTGTGTTGTTTGAGGCCACGGCTCAGATCAGACACCTTGAGGGTCAAATTGAGGTGACATTTTTTCTTTATTTACTGACTGACACCATTTAGTGACGAGCGTGCACTTAAAAGTTGCTACTTTTTTAATTTCAACATTCTTTAACTGATGCAAATTATAATGCAGACACTTACCTCACGGTACATGAACTTAGGAGCCACGAGACACCAACATTCTTCTGTAAGTTGCCCATGCTTTGATTTCCTTTAATCTAATACCCTTTTTTTAATTAATTCATTGGCTTATGACACATTGTGAAAGTAAATAACACAGTGTTTTAAGTTTTAACCATGCCTAATAAGAACGTACTTCATATCAACAACGGTTGATGTCTTCTCAATCGATTTTTATATCATTACAAAAGGCCAAAAAGTCGATTTCAAAAAGACTAGATGAACGATTTCTGGCCAGACAATCGTAGAGCATTTGGTATGACATCAAGCACGATGCGTGCTTTTCGTGGAGATGTGACCTTTTTCGTAACTTTAGCTGAACAAAATATTATTGTCATATTAAGCTAAGTTGTCTTTTCATTTTACCATACCACTACACATCCATATATTTATCTACTAGCAGCTCCATATGCTCTAAAAATGGGAAAGTAGCTATGTCTATATTTATATATATCAAGTCAGTTTACTTTATTGGATCCATCACATATTAGCTCATATAAACATATAATAGTGGGAGACATGATTCTCAACTTTATTAATTCTATGCAATAATTAATCAATTGTGAGGTTTACTAAGTGTCCTCGGGATTGCAACTAAAAGGCTGTTAATTATTGCTTAAATAATTCAGATTTTGAACTTGTTCTTGACTAATGACATTACATGGACAGAATTAAGGGAGCTTTAGAGCACTAAGAAAGGTTGTTAATTATTGTTAGTGGATTATACTTTTCTAAAGGAAAAAAAAAAAACAATGAAATGTTTCTCTGTAGGATGGGAATGCGTTGCATAGGAGTCTCGCTAGTAGAGGACTATGCTTGGTTCCGGTGGACTGCATAGATCATATTGACACTTCGAATATGACCAACAATGGCACAGAATTTTGGACGCCAGCACTTGGCGGTGGATTGTAATGACTAAGTACGTGTGTGTTCCTTAAGATGAACCGACGTATAGACAAGCTATTTTCATTTGGTTGATGCATGCTCTAGCGTTGCTAACGAAATTCAAAATGCCCGAAAAGAAAATAAAACGAAAGGAGCATTCATGCGACGTACTACAGGTTTGTCGATGGTATGTCGCCGTTGATGCTCTACTATTTTTAGTTACTCTTTCTTTTGTTTTCGGGCATTGGTGAGTTTAGGGAAAAGCAAAGACTATATCTGGTACATGTATGCTAGCCTGATTATGAAATATTTCAACAATTTGTGAAATATGTGAACTTTTGTCAGCAAAAATGAACACAGTACCCTTGTTGTTTATGTTGTTAGTTTAAAGGTATGAAAGTACCGTTTTGTGTGTATTTGGCCACTTAAATCATGTTTATGTTGTTTCAAAAGTAAACGATAAAAACACGAAATCAAAAAGAGAAAAAAATGTAAATCAACGCGGATAACAACGTAAGGCTAGATTTGTACACCTTTGAGTCAACCTAGCTTCAAGAAACAAACGTCACCTTGGCTCCGATACCACTTGTTAAAAAAAAATCAACACGCGCTTGGTAAAAGGAGAAGGAAAAGGTAAGGTGTACCTTTTCCTGCTCGTTACCTTTTCCTTCTCCTTTACCAAATAGTCCATGTTTGTCATTCCTTCAAGTTGTTTAACCTTCAATTTTCTTTGAGCCACTGCAACATCATCGTTACTATTCTGAATTACCTCAGTTTCACAATTTTCCTGAGCTCCCTGCAGTTCCACCTCATACCAAACACGCTTTTGAACTTGTACTCCATAGACTCCTGTTTTAACATCATGACCAAGTTTCTTGAACCAACTTATTTAGAACGTCCATGCTTTTGTACAATCCATCAAGCTTTTCGATGTTAAACCTAGTACGCGTACTAGCCATTCATCTTCAAGGCTTGCTCTAACCTTGTCAAGTTAATTTTAACCCTTAGAAAACCATAAAGCTTCAAAACCTATAAAGCTTTAGAAAAACATAAAGCTTCGATCTTTCCGCCTCAAGTCTACAACCATGATATACCTTGTACTCCAAGTAATCACTTTTCTTGAATCCCAAAAAAAAGCTAAACCTTACATGTTATCGAAGAACCACCAAAACTTGAATTCCAAAAAACCCGCAGACACCTTCAAACTTCAATAATTCAAGATTTTAGATAATCAACTAAACCTTGAAGCTTTTTTACCCTTAAACTTGATCACATATAGAACCTCAAAAACAACACCTTGAAGCTTAAAGATTCAATCTTATACAAACCCTTTTGAAGCTTAAACCTTGTTGTATTAAACATTTGCAATACCATACTTGATAAACTCAAGACTCTTGCAAAAAAACCCAACAATCGTAAGCCTTCATACCCTTGATCAAAATCCACTTTGAATAGAACCTGCAGATTCTAGACCAGCAACTTCGACCCCCTGTATCTCTCTCTCTCCGATCACAGATCCCTCCAATGAGATCCTATATCTATGTGTCTTCGACCTACAATTCAAATTTCACAACGATCCAACGGTTAACGAACCCGCAACATCAAATCTACCATCGGTGCACAGAAACCAATGAACCAAAAAGAGAAGAGGCTAGTTGTTAGGATTTGTACACCTTTTAGTCGACATAGCTTCAAGAAACCAACGTCACCTTAACTTCGATACCACTTGTTAGAAAAATACCAACACAAGCTGCTTGGTAAAGGAGCAACAAAAGGTACACCTTGGCATAATGGTGGGGATAAACATTATAGAACCCGAAGTACCTAGTTAAGAGGGCGCAGAGAGTAATGTTGTTGAAAGGAAGAAAGTGAAGGAAGTCTAAGGAAAGTTAACTTAGATATTTACTAAGTTACAATGCTTGGATAACAAGACGGTCCTTAGTTCTAGGTTTAGCGTTGGATAAAGATGCTGAGTATCGGTATAGACCAAGAAGTACTACTAAGGTGGATATTGTTATAATATAGTAGCAAGTATTAGTGGTTTTAAATAGGAAAATGACAAAAAAAAAAATGCATCGAACTCGACACTTTTTGTGATTGTGTGTAGCCAACTATTTTTTTTTCATTGTAACACAAACCTTTTGAATTTTTGTTATTGTATGTACGATTTTCAACGTGTCACAACACATGGACTGCCAACTCATCCGGGTGTTACACGTGGACTGCCAACTCATTTACCTACTATTACGTTTTAGGGATAATAACAAAAAAAATGTATCGAACTTGATCACTTTTGTTATTGTAACACAAACCTTTTGAATTTGTGTTAATGTGTGTATCCAGTCAATCTAAACTTGGCATCGTTAGTCCTTTATACTAACGGCCGTTAGCACATAATTAAAAAAAAATCTTACGTTTTCATCCCTTTTTATACGTTTTCGTTCGTTTTCTTACGTTTTCATCCGTTTTTATACATTTTCGTTCATTTTCTTATGTTTTTATATGTTTTCACCAATTTTCTGACGTTTTCGTACGTTTTCATCCGTTTTTATATGCTTTCATCCGTTTTTGTACGTTTTCATCCTTTTTTATAGCTACACACGTCCGTTTATTTTATTAATGCAATGTTTTTTCGTCCGTTTTTAGACGTTTTCATCCGATTTTACACGTTTTCATCCGTTTTTACACGTTTTCGTCCGATTTTTCACTTTTTCGTTCGTTTTTACTTTTTACACGTTTTCACCGATTTTACACGTTTTCGTCCGTTTTTTCACGTTTTCGTCGGATTTTACACGTTTTCGTCCTTTTTTACACGTTTTCGTCCGTTTTTACACGTCTTTATCCGTTTTATACGTCTTTGTTTGATTTTACACAGATGAAAGCATATAAAAAACGATGAAAATGTAAGAAAATCGGCGAAAAAGTATAAAAACGGACGAAAACGTATAAAACGTAAGAAAATTGACGAAAATGTATAAATACGGATGAAAACGTAAGAAAACAAATGAAAACGTATAAAAAAGGATGAAAACGTAAGAAAACGAAATTTTAAGTTATGTGCTAACGGCCGTTAGTATAAAGGACTAACGATGCCAAATTTAGATTGACTGAGTACATGCATTAACACAAATTCAAAAGGTTTGTGTTACAATGAAAAAAGTGGTCAAGGTCGATGCATTTTTTTGTTATTATCCCTAAAAAGTAATAGTGGAGAAATGAGTTGGCAGTCTACGTGTAACACCCGGATGAGTTGGCAGTCCACGTGTTGTGACACGTTGGAAATCGTACATACAATAAAAAAAATTCAAAAGGTTTGTGTTATAATGAAGAAAAAAAAATAGTTGGCTACACACATCATAAAAAATGTCAAGTTCGATGCATTATTTTGTCATTTTCCCTTTTAAATATAATTAGTCTACATATAGGGAGTTATTTGTACTTAGTTAAATAGAGTTAGGATTAGACTTAAAATATGATTGCTCGATGTACATGGCAAGCAAGCTGATTATTGAATTTGAATTCCATAAGGATTGTACCCCCTCATAGAGATGAGGGGGATGCTAGTTTGTACATTCTTCCTTGCTAATTTGTTAATTTATACAATAGAACGTTTGGGGTCACGTGTGTGGTTACTTTGAGTCAATATTTCGCGCTAGCTTACAAGGCTCGTTGCTTTTCTATCCGACACATCATATAAGCTTTTGAGTGTGCATGCTTTAGAAAACCGTAATCATTTACTAATTAGCAAACAATAACTTGATTTATATTTGTGTCTAATTGTTAAATATTTTGAAATTATTACTACCTACTATCTCATTCCAAAGATTATGGGTATTAGATGATAAGATTAGTATGGCTCGAACTCGGTTGTGGGTGTAGGGTCTATTAGGGCTTTATGTAGTTTGTTATATAAATGATTCAGAGTAAATTGCAAAAATCGTCCTTGTGGTTTGGTCAAATTGCATGTTTCATCCGTGTGGTTCATTAAGTGCAAAAATCGTCCGGATTTGGCACTGTTACGTTCACTTTTGGTCCTCCATCATTGCAAAAACCGTCCTTGTGGTTTGCCAAATTTCACTGTTGAAGGACCAAAAGTGCACGTAACAGTGAAAAATAAGGACGATATTTGCACTTATTGATTTACAAGGACGAAACATGCAATTTGACCAAACCACAAGGACGATTTTTGCAATTTACTCAATGATTCATGAATAAACATTATGCCCCACGGGGATTCATGATTTCACAGAGATTAGAGGTATTAGATGATAAGATTAGAGGTATTAGATGATAAATGATTCATAAAGATTAGAGGTATTAGATGACAAGGTTGGTATGGCTCAAACTTGGTTGTGGGTGTAGGGTCTATTAGGTTTTTATGTAGTTTGTTATATAAATGATTCATTAATAAACATTATGCCTCACGGGGATTCATGATTTCACAAGATACCAAAGCTTTTAGGTCAAACCATTATTAAAAATTTGCTATCTTCTGGTCATCGGCTACTCGCCGGTGATCCAGAGGGATCCCAGTTTATTTATTTTTGCCTTATTGTTTTCGCTTAAATAGTCACAAGAAATGAACTACCAATTACTTGTATAATTTTATATAAAATCAATCTAATCTTATTTTGTCCAAAAATTTGTTTAAGGATTCCCAACTCCGGCTCTCTATATTCAAATAAATTATTGTGAGTTGTGACTCGAAGTTATGCTTACATATTATCCAACCTTATGCTCATTCATGTCGTCACCTCTAACTAAGATACCGGTACGTGACCTAAATAGTAAGTAAAAAAACAAAAACTCGTTTCACTCTCACTTATAATAAAGGAAGAATCATACCATATTTTGTGTAGCTCATCGTCCTATATAAACATATTGTTCAGCTCAGTTTCAGGATATGGGCCTGATCTTAGCAGCTAATCAGATTAACATCTATTGGCCCAACTCTATCATATATGTACATATATGTTTTTTTTTTTTTTTTTTTTTTTTTGTGCGCCTATGGTTTTCTTAGTGATAGATCATATCCATCATTTGGTTTATATTATTATGGTAGCCTTAGCCCTAAGGCCTAATTATATGCTGGGAATAAATAAATTATAAACTTTTCATATTCTATACATCAAAAGTTATAACTCGGTGAAACATGCATTGACTTGACATGCACGCTCAAAAAATATATATATAAACCCCTACGTACGTACCCACAAATTACCCCTAAAGCAAGAACTCGAAAACTCAATAAGATGTCATACTATATACCTCTCGAAATCCAAGCCGAGATCATGAAAAGGCTTCCGGTCAAATCATTGATTCGATTCCAATCCGTTTCTAAAGCATGGAAGTCTGTTATGCATAGCTCTAAGTTTATCAATGATTACAACTCATGCCACCCTCAACAACATTCTCTATTTGTAACTTGCCGTGATAAAAATCATAAGGAAAAACATGTGTTTATTGTTGATGATGGTACATTCCCCTTACGCAAGCTTTCAAATACTATTCCCAGTTCCGTTAATCTACTTGACGTTAATGTATACACAGAAGATATATTCGGTAGCTCTCAAGGCTTGTTTTGCTTTTATGGCCATATGGATGATCATCTAATAATGGCTGTTATTTGGAATCCCTCGATTAGAAAATCGGTAGATATTGTTGTGTCTTCTAATGTTGATAGGTCGATGCATAAAATTGTTGTTGGTTTTGGTGTGTGTCCTCGCACTTTTGACCCTAAGCTTGTCAAGATTACATATATTACAACTGTTGACCCATGGTATAATAACTACATAAGCCAACGCAAGTTGAGGTTTTTACATTAAGCTCCGGAGCATGGAAAAGTCGATCTATCAATCTGCCTCGTGAATCAATTTGCTTCCTGCGGAATAGCAACGTGGAATTAGAAGGGTTTATTTATTGGCTTGCTATAGATGTGGATGAGTTGCACAAATTGATTATGTCATTTGATATGAAAAGCGAAAATTTTATAGAAATATCACTCCCCGATAGTTTAGTAGACTGCGCTTACACTCGTTTGTTTATATCTAAGCGGATGGAGTCTCTTGTTGTGCTTGAATACGCTTTTGCCAGAAAACAAGTTTATTATAATGTATGGGTGATGGAAGGTGTTCAAAAATCGTTTACAAAGCTATTCACGATTGAAGTTCCAGGGGCTCGTATAAGAAGGGTACTTGGATTTAGGAAGAGTGGCGAACCTATAATTGCAATGGATAAAAATGGCTCAGATTCTAATGAACTTGGAGCTTATCTTTATGAACCAAACTCAAGACACATAAGTGATATTGAGATATTTGGACCACATTTATGCTTAGCTAGTTCCTACACGGACACGCTACTTTTGCTTGACCGGTGAGATTGTAGTTTCTACTCGAGATAAATGGATGGCGGGGATAATGACAACATTGCAAGAAAGGCACTAATCCTAATTCGCTGTGGTCTAGGGCTATTATGGCTATTCACGGGCAGGATGGTAAACTTGGTAATCCTATCAAATATAGTTTTTCCTCGAATTGGATCGATATAATTCGTGCTATTCATCTGTTAAAAAATAAGGGCATCAATTTGCATAGTTTTGTTAACAAAAAGATTGGAAATGGGTTCATACTTATTTCTGGGAGGAGTCTTGGAGGGGTGATGCAACCTTTAAGGATTTATTTCCTAGAATTTATGCTCTCGAGTTGATTAAAGATATTTCAGTGGCGGAGAAAATGGCGCATCCTTCTATTTCTTTTTCCTTCAGGCGTGATCCAAGATTGGGTTCCGAGCTTACGTAAATGGCATCGCTGCAATCTCATTTGGAAGGTATTGTTCTTTCAAATATGCTTGATAGATGGATATGGACGCTTTCAGGAGATGGCGAGTAATCTATTTCATCGGTTAGGAACCTCATTGATGATAAAACTCTTGGAACGGTTGGATCCAAAACTCAATATGGTGTAAGTTTGTTCCGATAAAGGTTAATATTCTTTCTTGGAGAGTTAATCTTAACAACTTGCCAACGCGTCTAAATCTTTCTCGAAGAGGTATGGAGTTGCATTCGATTTTTTGTCCTTCGTGTAATATTGCGGTAGAATCGACGAATCATCTTTTCTTTGTCTGTCCCATGATGAAGAATTTGTATAAGGCTATTGCCAGATGGTGGGATGTTAAAGTGTTGGAGGTTTCTAATTACGAAGAATGGTGGTCGTGGCTTAATAGTCTTCGGCTTTTGCCCAAGATTAAGATGGTTTTGCAAGGCGTTTTTTACATTTCTTGGTGGTTAGCTTGGAAGTTTCGGAATCAAATCATCTTCGGTCCTAATAACATGCAAAAAGGGCGATTATTTGACGATATTATTGCGTTTTCGTTTTCATGGTGTAGATCTAGAAGTAAGTCATGTTTTAGTAGGATAAATTGGATAAAAAACCCTTCACTTATTTCCTTGTAATTTCTTCTTCCTAACACCTTGCTAGTTTAATTGAATTGGCTGTTCAAAAAAAAAAATACAATAATATGCCCTTCAAAAAAAATGTATACAATATAATATCTTAGTCATGTGTGTTTACTTTGAGTCAATATTTCGTGCTAGCTTACAAGGCTCATTGGTTTTCTATCCAACACATATGATATAAGCTTCCGAGTGTGCATGCTTTAGAAAACCGTGATCATTTACTAATTATGAAACAATAACTTGATTTATATATGTATCTACTTGCTAAATATTTTGAACTTATTACTACCTACTATCTCATTCCAATGATAAAAAGTATTACAGTAGATGATAAGATTAGCATGGCTCAAATCCGGTTGTGGGTGTAAGGTCCATTAGGGTTTTAGGTAGTTTGTCATATAAATTATTCATGAATAAATATTATGTCCCACGGGGATTCATGTTTTAACATGGCATCAAAGCTTTTAGGTTTAAGCCATCATCAAAAATTTGCTATTCTCTAGTTATCGGCTACTCGCCAGTAATCCGGCGGAATTATAGTTTATTTATTTTTGCTTTATTGTTATCGCTTAAATAGTCACAAGAAATGAACTACCAATTACTTTTGTAATTACAATATAGTATAAAGAGGGAAAATGGGTCCCACAAATAAATGACTCTTAACCTCTTTGTTATGTGTTAATTTTAGATATGGTTGGTCCATTTGGCATGAACAGTACATCACTTGCATTTTTGGCATCACAAAGATTGGCCCAAAGTAGTTAGAAAATTTACTGTACACGATGCTTATAGTTTAATTACCCTCTAATCAAGAGAAGAACCCAGACAGGAGTAGTACTATGCTATTTTCTCTTCATAAAACCCAAACATCTTTAGAATCATCCATTAGAAGGAAGGAAAAAAAAAAAAAAAAAACTACACATAATATACACTCCCTTCTCCACCAATGATATAATACTCCATGATCATGACATGTTACCAAAAAATAAGAATATGTGATCTTCTATTCTTCTTGGTGTAATCGTAATTATTAATTTGTTATCCGTTCCTGATGTTATCACTTATCATACATACTCAGTAAAACTAAAGATTGTTTAATTGCAGGTCAGAGAGCTTTATGGATTACAAAGAAGGCTTAAGTAAAAAAAAGGTTTGATTTACAGTTATGTGTATTTGTTATTTTTATTTCCTTAAAAAAAAGGTTTGATTTACAGTTAAGTGTATTTGTTATTTTTATTTCCTTTGCGTGTTTATTCATGTTTTTTAGGAATTGGTTGATGCGTCTTATCTGTTTTCTGTTAATAGTTGATGATTAGGGGGTGTTTGTTGTAATAAACAATTATAGATGTTAACTCATGTTAAAGATAACCACTAAATAAGGGGTTGTTTGGATTAGCTTATTTTATGGGCTTATTGGCTTACTGAAAATTGGAAAAGCTGAAAAGCTTACTTTTTGTGCTTATGAAGTTAGGTTTATGGCTTATTAAACCATCAAGTCAAATTGGTAACCTCATAAGACCAATAAAGTGTGTTTATTGGCTTTTCCAGTATTCAATAAGCTGATAAGTCCATAAGATAAGCTATTCCAAACACCCTCTTAGTGTTTGGATGTAGTTATGTTGTAAAAAAATGAAATTTGTAGATTATAAAAAATGGAGACTGCTCATTTGCGTATATCTAAAGGTTTTTAGCTTAGATAGGAGGTCTAGAGGTTATTAGTAGTAAGCAATTTCCAACTTCCAACCTGCGCATTGGAAACTGCATAAGCTGACACTAAATAAGCAGAAGCAGTTTGGAAATCACCAGAACTTCAGACTGCTTTTTCTGCAAAAAGTGCAGGTAAGCACAGAAAGTAAGCAATCCCAAACACCCTCTTAGTTAGGCCGTTAGGGTACAAGCGGGTTTGTAATGTTTTGGTGGTTACTCTACTTAAGCCGTTAGGGAACAAGTGGATGATGTATTTTGTAGTCTTTCGATTGCAACGACTCATAGGAAGACTTTAGAAAGGGTAAGAATACAAGAAGTAGGATTATTTCAAAGGGGATTTCGGCTGGACATCGTCAGTCTTTTCTGAAAGTGTATGTCATCTACACATTTGTTTACATGTGCATAGTTTCAATTACAACGTGACTTCGAATTTCGTCTTTGTCTTTGGTGGTTATATCAACTACTCTGTAGATTGCAACATAATTCACTTTCGTTGAAATGTAAACGAAGTGGTTAATCTTCCCAACTACATTTCGGTTTTTTTTCCAGTTGGTTGATTTTGGGTATGTCTCATTTCTTTTAGGTACTTCATTGGTCAACTTTTAGTCACCTGGATACCAAGATCAGGTAGAGATGCAGCCACTGATCCACACATTGGAAAAGGTAGACGTACAGCCGCTCGCATTGGAAAAAGAAGCAAGATCAGGTACATTTGATGAGATTTTTAAGGGAGACATTGCTTTAAATTAGACCCCCCTAAATGTAAAGGCTCACAAATTATTAAAAATGGGAAACACAACACCAAATTTATTGATTTTTAAAAGATAGACTAATCACGTTTTCTTATGTTTGCGCCACATGAACTAAAGCTTCTAAAATTTTACAGCTGCAAAACATCAGCAACTTTGCCTTTGGTTTTGAACTCAGTAAAGAAAGTGCAACTTAGTTATTTAACACATATTTATATACTTTGTTTGTATTTATCATTATGAGGTAACATGTTTATCGGGAAACAACTTTGTGTAAAGCTTGGAAGTTCGTTGTAAACAAACCTTGGTATAAATACCATCGGAAGTATATTACAGTTTCACGAAAAAAGCTACCACATTTTCTAAAGTGTCAACATTGGGTAATTACAAGCATTTTTAGGAAGACTTTCAGCTTTGCTCGGGGGTTATTTTGTACATTAGACCATAACTGTATAGGTCTTAATTTCTTTACATTGACAATCATACCTTACGGATGAGCCATGAACAAATCACTACTTTTTCAAAAGATTTATATTTAGATTTCATATTAGAGTTAAGTAACTTTCGGATACTTGCAGTTAGGGGTAGCAACCGACCTGAAAATTAACAGGTTCAGGTTGAGTCTAATAGATTTTAAGTCAGGTTTGGGTCGACCAATCTTACCCGTTTATTAAACAGGTCAGGTTCGGGTTGAGAATAAATTAAGCGGGTCAACCCGCCGACCCGTTTAAGATTTTTTTTCTTAAATTAAAAATAAATTATATAACTAAATTTGAAATGCTTATCCAGGTCTTTTTAATGCATTAGTATTCTACAGGTTGTTGCTAAAGTCTCCGTGTTGTATCAAAAAGATCATGAGTTCCGTGACGTGGAATGGATGAGTGTTGGTGCTTAGAATGGGATGGTCAACATGCGTCAAAGTGTCATACTGAATTCTTATAAGTTTTACATTACAAAACTGATAGAACTGAGAACAACAACAAGATTCATGTTTATGTTTGTAGTTTATATAATGTTATTTCGACTCCTCTAATAAAATTACATCACTTTTGGTAAATTTTCACGTGCAAATACATATGAACTAATATATATTGTGGTTCATCATTACAATCGTTTATATTTGGAGGTAAAGACTATTCGTTTAAAATAAATATTAAGTTTTAACTCAAAGAGGGGAAAAAAACAAATAAACCATTAAAAAGATAAATAGTATAAACGGAAAACCACAAAACACGTGTCAAACATTCCATCGCAAAAAAAGTAAATACACGGAAGAACACTCCCGCAGCAACGCGCGGGCAAACATACTTGTTTTATATAAAATCAATCTAATCTTATTGTGTCCAAATATTTGTTTATGGATTGCCCAACTCCGCTTCTCTATATTCAAATAAATTATTGTGACTCGAAGTTATGCTTACATATTATCCAACCTTATGCTCGTTCATATCGTCACCTCTAACTAAGATACCGGTACGTGACCTAAATAGTAAGTAAAAAAAAACAAAAACTCGTTTGACTATCACTCTATAATAAAGGAAGAATCAATACCATATTTTGGGTAGCCTATCGTCCTATTAGGGGTGTTGATCGATCGGTTCAGTTATCGGGTTGTTTGGTTTGGTTAGTTCGGTTAATTTTTTTTTTGAGTCAACCCAAAAATCGAACCGAACTAAATTAGAATTCAACCGAATCGAACCGAAAACCTAATTTGAATTCGGTTCGGTTCTTAGGCTGACTCGAATAACCCAAATTTCATTATTTCAATATTTATTTTTAAAAAAAATAATAATTACATAGATATTTAGCAAAAAAAATTCAAGCATAAAAAGTATATTTTTTTTATATTAAAATAACATTTTAATAGTATTCATCTATATAAATATAAAAATATATATATATATATATATATATATATATATATATATATATATATATATTAAAAAATATATTTTTTATATAAATTCGGTTTTCAGTTTAGATTGTCAAAATCATATCCAACCCGATAACCGAATTAATAGTTCGGTTCGGTTTTAACAAAATCGTTTCGGTTATTAGTTTGGTTCAATTGTTTTCGATTCAGTTTCGGTTTTCGGTTTTCGGTTTATTCGGTCATTTCGATTTTTTTCCCACTCCGTGCGTCCTAATGTCCTATAAACATATTCTTCCGCCCAGTTTCAGGATATGGGCCTGATCTTAGCAGCTATTCAGCCCATTAAAGTATATTGGGCCAACTCTATCAGATATGTACATTTGTTTTATTTTTTTTTGTACCTATGGTTTTCTTGTTGACCCTTCAATTTTGCCTATCATTATACTGTGATATTAGTTAAAAACAAGAGAGGCATTATGTTGCATATATATCGTGTGCATACTTAATTTGTAAGAAAGGTTAGGTCCAAAACCCAAAAAATGGTCCATGGTCCTTTGAGGTCGACCGATGCGCTAATCAAAGAAACGAATGTAAGATGTCATTATTTTCTAGCTTTATGAAGGAACTTAAAACCCTTACACAGTTTCACATAGCTAATTCGAGCCAGAAGGAAATAAACGAAGTTTAATTGCAAGTTACCAACGTTTGGCCGGAAGGAAAAAGATAAATCCTTTAACATGATTTATAAAGAAAAAACTTTCGGGTAGTATAGAAAACATTGGTTAGGAGATCATATCAGTACTGTTTATCCGTCATGAACTTATAGTCAAGTTCCAACTGATCACATGCGATGATTCATGGAGACAACCCCCACTATAATCATTTTGGTGCATACATACATGAACCTTAAAAAGATCATTGGTCCATAAACCTAATAATGGTCCAACTCCTCGTTGTGCAATGTCTGTTATTGGACCAATGATCACCAATCACATTCATCTTTTGTCATTTGCATAGCTAGCCTCAACCGCTATGCAAAGTGTTAACAACGATGATGCTTCATGTTTCATGTCATTAGTTATCCATTTTGTTTACTAAGAGGAATCTCGAACCCTATTTAGTCTCTTAAACACCTTAGTTGTATGTGCCATTAGTTTTGGTCTTCTCATCCCCAGTAGTAATTGGCTCGGGTTGTTCTCTTAATTCCCCAACTCTCGCATTTTAGGCGTCTTTGATGGTCACTGAACAACATGAAGTTTTTTTGTCTTCATACAGCAAGCGAGGCACGATATGAAGTTACAATTTATGCATTCCTTGCCTTACCTATAATCATAAATCACTATATCAATTTTGTCCCAAACTTGGGCTAAAAGGTTAAGTTCTCATCAACAAATACAACCCTTACTACATCCTTGATCAATCTTGGTGTCTCTCAACGTTCTCGTCCAAAATTTCTACCTATGCAAAGAAAACATTCGATAGAGTATATACGCTTGATCATACACATTTTTTTTAACCACAGAGGACTTCAATTAAAAACTAGCTAGCAAGAAGCTAGACTACATATTATCACATTCCTTTGTTAGGTAACTTCGGTTCCTAAGAGAGCGATGATTCACTAATGTTAACAAGCTTAATGTAAGAAATATCATGATGATCACAATTATAGTACTTCATAATGACTTTGGATATATGATAAAAGAAAATTGTCACATATAAGCAAGATAATCATCTTCGACATTTTCCCCCGTCTAATGGAGATAAAAGAAATGACGACAAGAGCAATCACAAGATCATTACTTTAGTCCTCATCCAATTATCTACACCATTACAAAAGTCTAGTGAAATGTGAGTAGCATGTAGATATCTCATTTTTAACTAGTTAGTTAGAAAATCAAAGTTAGTCAAAGTATTTGAAAGTTAGTTAGTTTAGCTTTTCCCGCTTGTATATAAACAATTGTACACAGTGTTTTGAAAATCGGGTTAACCCGGCTGGTTGAACCGATTCTGGCAAAAAAAAGGTAGAAAAACCCAGGTTTTAAAAACGGGTTAACCGGTTAAACCCGCCAGGTTTTAACTAACCCAGGTCAACCCGGTTCTCGAAACTCAACCGGTTTGATTTTTTTTTCATTTTTTTTTTGTAGAAAATTGGGTTGACCCGGTTGTTGAACCGGTTGAACTAGGTTGACCCGGTAGTCGAACCGGTTGACCCGGTTAGAAAAAAATAGTTTTTTTAATAGAAAACCGGGTTGACCCTGCGGTCGAACCGGTAACCCGGTGTCCCGATAACTCGACCGAGTGAATTAAAAACCCAATTTTCAAAACATTTGTTGTATCTCCTCATTTTCACTTACGGTATCATTTCACAAATCTCTCTGTTTTCTCATTATGGTATCAGATTCAAGTCATAGGCTCAAACAAATTCCTAACAAATCCCCAACAACCTCCAACCAATCTAAAAAACTCTGATCATCTTCTAAGGCGAATTCAACAAATTTCGGCAAGTATTCCGATCGGTTTGTTAGATACTTACCAATAATCCCCATCATAACCAATCAAATTCAACAATCTTTAACCCTAATTCAACAATCATGAATCATTCCAATCTAAAATTAAATACAAATAATCAAAACTTAACAACAACAACAACAACAACAACATCAAACATTATTGAAGATGTCAATTCACCTTACCATCCTTTGTTTCTATATTAGCATGATCATCCTTGTTTGATATTGATATCCAAGAAGCATACTGGTTCAGGTAACTATGACTCATGGAAGAGGTCAATGATGATTCCTTTAAATGCTAAAAACAAGCTAAAGATAATTATTGGTGAATATGAAGAACCCGGAATCTATTCAAGTTTCAGGGCACTTTGGGAGAGAACAAATGATATGATCATATATTGGCTTCTAAACACAATTGATTAACAAATAAGTAAGTCACTAAACTTTGTTAGTTTGCATGTTATCTATTGAATGAATTGCAAGAACATTACTCATAGTTAGATGGTCATAGAAGTATCAAATAAAAAATGATTTAGTTCAGTTGAAGCAAAACATAACTGCAATTGAGATCTATTATCATAAACTGAAAGGCCTTTGGGATGAGTATGATTCTCACGAAGCATCATATATGTGTGTTTCGAATTGTGCTTGTGAAATGGCAGAATTAATGGTGAAAGAGATCAAAGGAAGAGGTGGATTCAGTTTCTAATGGGTTTGGATGAGTTCTATGCAAATGTTAGTGGTCAAATCTTGCTTATAAGTCCAATTCCCATAGTAGCTAAAGTATACAACATGATTAGGCACGCATAAAAGTAAAGGGAAGGTCATTCACTCAAAAAAAATGCCCATAACGGTTGATAACGCTACACGCGTCGTTCGGGGTCAAAGAAACTATCTTTTCGTCGAGCAAGTTTTTCAACACCCTAGGCAGTGAACCTAATCGTTGTAGTGTAGTATTAGGGTAAGCCACGGGAATTGATATCGTTCTCTAGGGGAATAGAAATGCTAGTGAGAAGTTACTACGCTAAGGTTGGGGTTGAGGAAGATAATTTTTTATCTTTTTATGTTTTTTAGGAAATGGAAAGGTACGAATCTCGGGGTTTGGATTTGGGGGGTTGGTATTTCTACCGATTACTCTACTTATCTAATTATCTAATCTAGTGGGTAGTCTATGTCTAATTATTGTGTGCTCGTATGATGATTTAAAGATGTGTTTACTTAGGTTTTATTACTCCTTAATTATCTCCTATTGATGGTTGAATTGTCACGTCCTTATTCTTAATCGCGTTGTGTGTCTAAGGTCGTAGGGTATGCGTTTATCCCTAACTCTTTGAAACTACCAAAGGTTAATGCCTACAAAATCTCTAGGATTTATAAACTTAACACTAAGGTACTCTTCGGATGGTTTAGCCTAAAATGACTCTAGGTACTATAAGCTAAGGTTCACATAGATTAATCAAGCATTAACTACACAACGGATGACCTATCGCAATACTAGATCATTAACAATTAAGATAAGAGACAACCAATCAATATTCAATAATTAAGTTTCATATTCCCTAAGCAAACACACAAGTAAATTAGTCGAACATGGGAAACATGCAAGCATACACACAATTAATTGAAGACATACTTGAATTAATGAAGTAAAACACTTATCTTGATGTAAGATAGGGTATGGAACCTAAAATACTGTACAAGACAGCCTTGGTTCGGTTTAGATTTTTACTCCAAAAGACTACACACTGAAAACTAAAAAATTGGATTCTATATATAAGATTACAAATGCGACGGCGTCACCCTTTGATTTGTGACGCCGTCGGTCGCCAGTATTAGGGTTTCGTCTTGGCCACGTTAGTCTTGCGACGGCGTCACCTTATGCTTGTGACGCCGTCCCCTTCAGCCTCGACGTCGTTCTGGATCAAATCTAGGCCATCTGAGTTGCGACGCCCTACTCTTTTAAAACTGAAGTCGTCACTTGTAAATGGGCAATTTGGCTACTGAGCCATCACAAAAGTTGTCCGACGGCGTCGCTAGTTGTGCCTGACGCCGTCCCCTTCAGTTCTAGCTGCCTGAGTGTCTCGATTCTTGATTTTGGCCATTTTCTTCGTATATTCGCGCCTTTTCGTCCGAATAAGTGTTATTCTAGCATTTTGCCTTCAAGATACCTAAAAAGTGAAAAGGAACGATATTAAGTAATAACGGATACAAAAGTGATCAAATAAGGGCTTAAATGACCCCTCAAAAAGGTACATTTTAAAACCTTATCAAATATCCCTACACTTGGTATTTGCTTGTCCTCAAGCAAATGTGCTTTTAGCCAATCAATTTATAAGTTAGAGGCCATGAAGCATTAGTTTAGAACGATTCATAACACATATAAGCCCCGCAAAAGTCATAACAACCACGGAAATTACATACTAGCACCTCACATGGGGTGTTTGGATACTCACATCTCTCGGGTGTATATGAAATATAACAAGTTGGAAATGGAAGATAAACACTCATTAACCGGTCCTAGTACATAGATTACCATAGGCTTGAGACTAGATCAAACCTCCATCGCTTTGGCGTAAGCACCTAAGAAAGACTATCCAAAAGGTCTTTTAAAAGGTTGTAATGATAGGCTTACGGTAGGGAAACAAAGGGTTTGGTGGGATAGGCTATTTAGTGGTGGCAAGTCAAAAATCTTTATGTTACAAGCATGTGAAGAATGGCGTTGCTAAGCCAAGACTCGACACTCTAGACTCTAGATAACTAAAATAAACAAACATAAATTTAAAGATAGATGTAGGATGGTAGCCCGTTTTTTTTTTTTTTTTTTCAACACTCTATTTTTTTTCTCTCTTTTTTTATTTTTTTCGATTTTTTATTTTTTTTTCATACACTTTTACTCTACCATCCTCTACGATAACATCAAAATGATAGGGATTTATAGGCACATCCTTACACTTGAGTTTTTATTACTCTAACACTTATTTGACCCGAATTGAAAAGATCAAAACACTTGGAGTACATTATTACGCAAATAAAGGGAATTTGAATTTAACGTTCCCTTCCCGTCATCTCATAAAATTTAACTTTTCCCATGAGTCCCAATCGTCCCAAAACTGTGTACAAAGGATATGACTTGACTTAGCAACTTATGCAAGCAATAAGATAATTGAAGTAAGGGTTTATTGTGATAACAATAATGCACTAAAAGTGAGTGCATACAAGGTAGGCTAAGGCGATTTGGGTGTACATTTGGGGGTGGATTGTAAACAATGCTCTTCATTGATATTCCGGAAAACCGAAACATCACGAGAACCGCAAAAAGGATAGGCTCTGAGGGGTTAACTAGGGGTATCGTGTACTAAAGATGAGTACAAGGCAAAGGTGTGGGGGAATTACTCAACCGATGTGGAAGAAGTAATTATATTACGGGTATCAAACAAGGGTTATCCTAATGCCTCTTATCATTTAGTTATTCCTAACTACACAAGTGTAGTCTTACTAGCGATCTCGGGATGCATCACAAAACAAGTTCTAGAATCTATTATACTACCGGTTCACACTCTAAGCATCAAAGATGAATGCTTTAATTCCTACTAATCTAAGGGCGATCCTCACATTTTGGGTGGAATTTAAGTGGTAAAGGGTTTTTGTGCTAGTCATATAATTTCCTATCCATGAGACACTTTATTAAGACTAATGGCCCACTCTTATATGTCATGAAAAATTTTAAATTTGGTGCCAAAATTACCCTAACCGACGTTTTCTCATGGTTTATTACACAAATCCAATTGGACAAAGCAAATCAAGGATAAGCATAGTTTCAAAGTTCCCGTTTTATTTTCCCTCCCTACACTTAAACTGAACATTGTCCCCAATGTTCCCCGAAAGTATCAAAGTTATGATAATGGAAGGTAATAAAAGATGAAAGAAACTAATACTCCCCTGATTTGCTCGGTAGGATCCGTGTAAAGTGGTGGTTACATCTTTCTTCAAGAAGAACGTTTGCGTGAAAGGCTCCTTCTCATCTTATGTATCTTCTTCTTGGTAAATTAAACCTGCACACTTGAAGAAAACAAATGAAACCTCCGCGTAAAATCGGCGGTAATAATATATATAGGACTCTACTAAACTAGGATATAATGCTTGTGGAATGGATGTTTACAGAATTTCTGGAAAATTCTAAAAATTTATAAGTAGCTCAGAAAACGAGAAAAAGTAATCAGTTGTTTTTGCTCCTTCCTGACGCGTCGGTTGCGATCTGGCCGTCAGTTATCCCGACAAAACGGTCTGCGATTTTCGGAAAAAATTCGGAAAATTTACATCTTTAGAATCTAGAAAAATTTCCTGCAAAACATCCATTATGACTCGATACAAGCATTTGACTCGAACAAACACACATGTATATCTTTTAAGTAATTGAAATTCTCATGTTTATGTTTCTTTTGAAAACATGTGTAATCCCTACACTTATCCCTTATGTAAAATACCTTTATATGTAATTAAGACGAGGTTAAAGACAAAATAAAGCATTTTTACAAATTTAAACATGAGAATAAACAATCAATAAAAGATATACGACACACAAACAAGCAAACAATTAAGCATGGGTTGCCTCCCACGAAGCGCTTTTCTTTATTTATGAGTCTTGTAGCTAGACTCGAAGTCGTGCCCCTACGTACCGATATAAGTAAGCCTATCCTCTAGAATGTCATAAGGATCAAACTTATCATTTAAGTTCCTAGTAGTAAGTTTGGTTCGATATGCCTTTTCAAATTTCTCTCCATCAGGGTCATAGATCGTCATCCTAATGTGTCACTCTCCATTACCATCACTAGGCGGTCTATCCCAATCCCACTTATGTTTAGGCTTATCGCTCTCAACTTTCCACTTATTCATGACAAGGTTGACGGGCAAGCTTCCTAGGAACTCGGTCATCTTCCTAAATACTAAGGCGTCCTCGAACGGGTTCACTTCCATGTCCCTAGCCATTTCTTTTTCATGGAAAGTTGCTTTACTAGCAAAGGCTTCATCCAGGTAAAAAGGTCGTTGGGGACCTATGA
Source organism: Chrysanthemum makinoi (assembly GCA_910596185.1). Taxonomy (NCBI): domain Eukaryota; kingdom Viridiplantae; phylum Streptophyta; class Magnoliopsida; order Asterales; family Asteraceae; genus Chrysanthemum; species Chrysanthemum makinoi. The sequence goes on along the minus strand of OU343220.1, from coordinate 309,869,697 downwards.
AGTTCTTATCTAACCAAGGTCCGTATCTAGATGGCGTTCTATCCAACCTAATCTCATGTGGGATTTCCTCTACTTTGTAGTTATGCTTTTGACATCGTGAAATTGACCTAGCACTCCCTCTCCTACCACTATTTTGGACATCTTACAATCAATGATGGCACTAGCGGTAGCTAAGAATCCTCTTCCTTCTAGCAATGGGCATGTCGGGTCCTTATTCATGTCTAGCACATGGAAATCTGCCAAAAGAGTCAACTCTCCTACGTGTACTACCATGTCTTTTATAATCCCTACCGGATATGCAATACTACCGTCCGCTAGACCTAAGATGGTTTCCGTTGGTTCTATCTTACCTAAGTTAAGGCTTCTATGGAGGGACAACGGAACAAGATTGATGCATGATCCTAAGTCGGCTAGAGCATCGAGAGGTTTGGAAGTTCCAAGCCTATACGGAAGAGTGAATAGCCCGGGATCGTCTAACTTCTTAGGTAAATTATTTCCCACAAAAGCGGACCCATGTTTTCCAAGTTTTAGTTCTAGCTCATATTTTTCTTTTAAAGCATTATAATAAGGTGCATGAGCTAAGACTTCAAGAACCGGTTTTTCTTGATGGAGTTCCTTGTACTCCTCCTCTAGATTAGGTTTGGGTTCTTGGTTGACGGGTTTCTCAAGAGTAGGTTCTACCAATGGTGCGGGGCCTTGGTACCTCATTTTGGATTGCTTGAAACCCTTGTTGATAGCGTTTACCAAGTGAATCGTAGGATGTGTGGAGCATGAATGCGCACTCTCCCATGGTGAACAAGAACATGAAGTCGATGAAATCAAACTCACTATTGGGTTCTTTATAGTATCACTTGGGAGTGCACCAATTTCCCGGTCATTAAAGGCTTTTAAGAGGGCATCAAGTTTGTTTGTCATCTCGCCTTGTCGTCGCTTAAAATCGGCTTCAAGTTTAGTTAATCGAGTTTCTTGAGAAGACATGAATCTAGATGCAATTGCCTCAAGATTAGTGGGGTTCCCGGTGTTTGGAGGATTGAACCTATTAGGTGGACTAGATGAGCTTTGGGGTGTGCTTGAATTTTGGTTCCACTTAAGGTTAGGGTGATTTCTCCATGAGGGGTTGTAAGAGTTTCCTAAATTATTTTGTTCGGGCTTGAAAGTGTGCCACTTCTCTCCCGCTCCGTCGGTACGCGTGGAGGCGTAGTCCGCAAAAGCTTGTTCGAGGAGTCTTGTGCAATCACGAGTGTCATGGGGACCACTACATAACTTATAAGGTAGAGTGATTTTATTCACTTGATGTGAAGACTTAGGATTTTCATAGGAGCTCATTAGGAATTTAACTTGATCATCAAGCTCGAGCATCCTATGGTCGGAAGATTGTGAGTCAAGGGGAGGCAAGGAGATTGCCTTTACGGTTTTGAGCAACTCACGGGGGTCATTCCAACTTTCATTGTCATAGAGAGCAAGGTCCTCTATTATACCCCATGATTCTTCCACGGTGAGATCACTAAGTTTTCCACCGGCCGCTTGGTCAATGGATCACTTGGTGGGGAAATTGACATGATCATAGAAGAGTTGGACTTGAAGCCAAAGATCAATGTCGTGATGAGGGACTTTATAGAGTAAGTCCTTGAATCGAGTCCATGCTTCGTAGAGAGATTCACCTTGACGTTGTTGGAACATCAAGATATCATTCCTAAGCTTAGTGGTTCTCCCCGGTGGGAAACATTAAGCAAGGAAGCGAGAGGTGAGATCATCCCAACTTGAGATGGAGCCGGCGGGAAGTCGCTCAAGCCAATTACTAGCTTGGTCCCGTAGAGAGAATTGGAAGAGACGCAGACGCGTGGTCTCCCGAGTAGTAGTATCGAGGTCGATGGAATCGACAATTTTAAGGAAATCCTTAAGATGCTGATTAGGATCTTCAGAACGAATTCCATGGAATGCACATCCGTTTTGCACCAACCGGATGGTGTCGGATCGCAGGGCCGTAGTTTGGGCTTGGTCGGGAAGCTCAATGATGTTCCTATAGCCTAGGTGGCTTGGTCTCGAGTATTCACCAAGAGTATGGCCTCTTGGCGGGTCATTTGGTGGTAGGTTGATGAATGGTGGTTGGTTATCACCTTCCATGATGAAAAGTGATGGGGTTACGAACAAAGGTCACGAAGAAGGGGGATAGACTACGAGGAATCTAAAAATTGGGAAAAAAGCTTACTTGATAGGAATCAAGCAAGGAAACCTAAACGAGGTGGACTCCTAACTAGCTATTCTATTCCCCGGTAGCGGCGCCAAAAACTTGATAACGCTACACGCATTGTTCGGGGTCAAAGGAACTTCCTTTTCGTCGAGCAAGTTTTTCAACACCCTAGGCAGTGAACCTAATCGTTGTAGTGTAGTATTAGGGTAAGCCACGGGAATTGATATCGTTCTCTAGGGGAATAGGAATGCTAGTGAGAAGTTACTACGCTAAGGTTGGGGTTGAGGAAGATTATTTTTTATCTTTTTTATGTTTTTTAGGAAATGGAAAGGTACGAATCTCGGGGTTTGGATTTGGGGGTTGGTATTTCTACCGATTACTCTACTTATCTAATTATCTAATATAGTGGGTAGTCTATGTCTAATTATTGTGTGCTCGTATGATGATTTAAAGATGTGTTTACTTAGGTTTTATTACTCCTTAATTATCTCATATTGATGGTTGAATTGTCACGTCCTTATTCTTAATCGCGTTGTGTGTCTAAGGTCGTAGGGTATGCGTTTATCCCTAACTCTTTGAAACTACCAAAGGTTAATGCCTACAAAATCTCTAGGATTTATAAACTTAACACTAAGGTACTCTTCGGATGGTTTAGCCTACAATGACTCTAGGTACTATAAGCTAAGGTTCAAAAAGATTAATCAAGCATTAACTACACAACGGATGACCTATCGCAATACTAGATCATTAACAATTAAGATAAGAGACAACCAATCAATATTCAATAATTAAGTTTCATATTCCCTAAGCAAACACACAAGTAAATTAGCCGGACATGGGAAACATGCAAGCATACACACAATTAATTGAAGACATACTTGAATTAATGAAGTAAAACACTTATCTTGATGTAAGATATGGTATGGAACCCTAAAATACTGTACAAGACAGCCTTGGTTCGGTTTAGGTTTATACTCCGAAAGACTACACACTGAAAACTAAAAAATTTGGATTCTATATATAAGATTACACATGCGACGGCGTCACCCTTTGATTTGTGACGCCGTCGGGTCGCCGTTATTAGGGTTTTGTCTTGGCCACGTTAGTCTTGCGACGGCGTTACCTTATGCTTGTGACGCCGTCCCTTCAGTCTCAGACGTCGTCTGGATCAAATCTAGGCCATCTGAGTTGCGATGCCCTACTCTTTTAAAACCTGAAGCCGTCACTTGTAAATGGGCAATTTGGCTACTGAGCCGTCACAAAAGTTGTCCGACGGCGTGGCTAGTTGTGCCTGACACCGTCCCCTTTAGTTCCAGCAGCCTGAGTGTCTCGATTCTTGACTTTGGCCATTTTCTTCATATATTCGCACCTTTTCGTCCGAATAAGTGTCATTCTAGCATTTTGCCTTCAAGATACCTAAAAAGTGAAAAGGAACGATATTAAGTAATAACGGATATAAAAGTGATCAAATAAGGGCTTAAACGACCCCTCAAAAAGGTACATTTTAAAACCTTATCAACGGTACTATCTGCACACTCATACAACTCTAGGAACTCTTACAATAACAATTCAAGGTTTGGAAGGAATTACAGTTTAAGTGAACCATCTTCAAGGAATTTCAGTTCAGGAGAATCATCTTCAAAAAGGAGTAATTTTAAGAAATGAGTGATTTATGGTAATTGTAGTAAAGAATTACATACTAAGAAGGAATGTTACAAGTTAGTTGGGCATCCTTTACATGGAAAGTATAAACCTCCCATCCAAACACGCAAAAATGGTGCATAGGACATCTCAGTGAACAAACAGTTTACATGGCAGTTGCTCAGGGTATGACTGCTGATACACCAAAATTTTCTACCCAAAATGAAGTTGTGTAGGTCCAAAGTAATGGATCTAAGTAGCCTTTATAAAACAATAATTAACTTGAATAAATCCAAATTAACTATTTGAAGAACTCTTAACAATGAATACTTAATGTTAATGCGGAATCTTAACACAAGCAATAAGAAGAACATAATTACTATTTTACTATTAAACTTTACTAAGCTTCTATTATCAATCGTTCTAGTACATAACCTAATGCCTTAGGGTTCCTTTTATACACTAAGGAAACCCTTGGTATCTTTACAAAACGTGTGAAAAGATATACATATGTTTTCCTAAGATATCTCTAACGCGTACATATCCTTTCCTACTATATCTCTAACAAAACTATTTTGTTTCATAAACAGACTTAACTACTAAACTGCTAAACAAAACTAACTATGCCTGCCAGACTTAACATTAGTACTGGCAGACTTAACTATGTAAACTTAACTACCAGTCTTAACTATTATAGCTAGCAGTATTAAGTCTGTTACACAAATAATTCCTAACAATTATCCCCTAACTTGATCTTCACTTGTGAATTTCAAGTTTCTTCATTTTGAGCTTCCTGAGGATGTTTTGATCTTTCTTCTTGGAATTATTGTGAACTTCAGCTCTGTAAATCTTCAATTTTTTATCTTTGCAGCATCTATTTGACAAGTATCAGCACTCCATGGAATTATTAAGTCTGTTACACAAACAATTCCTAACGAGCTGGAATGAGTGCTAGAATGGATCAGCTTCAAAGTTAGCTCAATCAAATGATGCTCATGATGCAAAATAACAAAGAGACCACTAGTATGTCATTCATGAACACTGAAGGTACACCTAAACTCATTGCAATTCATATCACTAGATCATACAAACTCATAGCATCACATATCAATGCTACAACTTATAAAGGTATTGCATCTATCTTGATTAAACAAAGGTACTTATATGTCGTAGATAGTGATGTCACATATCATGTTTGTATCTCCTTAACCTTAATGCATAACATTCAACTTTGTACACATGCCATTTATGTCACTTTACCAAATGGATAGAACACACAAGTTACATAAATTGGGTCATTGCATATTAACCCTTTTATTACTCTATACAATGTACTCCACATCTCCTCATTTTCTTACAGCTTACTTTTTATGAGCAAACTAGGAACACACATTCCATTGTCCATTCTCTTCACACTTTTTGCTTACTACTTTTAGGACCATCACAAGAGAATTGCACATGGCAACCTCTATAATGGTCTTTACATCATTTTTGGAAAACTAGAAGGGGGGTTGAATAGTTTTGCCGATTTTAACTTAGCTTCAAAAACTTTAGATTCGATATTATGTGAAATCGTGTGGATTGAGAGAAAGTATAGATCTATAAGTAATGCAAGTAAAGAAAAAAAGTAAAGTAAAGGATAGAAATGACACAACCGATTTATAGTGGTTCGGCTACAAGGACACCTTCCTTGCCCTACTCCACTCCCCGAGTCACCTACTCGAGAAATCAAGCACTATGTCAACAAACTCCTTCAACTTGGCGGAGAAGCCTTCACAACGTCGCTTACACTTTTTCCGGTACAAAGCTAAATACCGAGTCCTTAACACGGAGGACCAAACCAACACTACTATAACACAACAAATATGTGAAATATGAAATACAAGATATTTGTTACAGAAATCTTGTGGAGGAACAAATCAATCAAGGACCCCTTGCTTGGATGACTCGTAGAAGCTCGTGATCTCGCCTTAGAGAAGGACCTATATGAGAATCACAACAAAAGAAAGAAGAACTACTATCAAGATCAAGAGATCTGAGATTAGAAGAATGTAAGAATATATGAGAGAGTTTGTAAGAAGAGGGGTGAGTTACAATGAAGAAATGGCTCTCTATTTATAGGCAAATTCTTGCTACTGTTGCAGGGATCCCACGGATCCCTTACATGAGGGATCTGTCTAGTGTAAACCGAGGGATCCGTGAGACGCTCCTCATTATCCATGGGTTATGGGTCATGGGTCATGGGTCCTAGACTTTGGACCATGGGTATCCAAGTAGATATAATGTATCTAGAAGATGCAATGCATCTAGTCAATGGGTTATGGGTTAGCTCCATGGGTTATGGATACGCTCCATAGGTATGGATCATGGGTTATGGTTTTTACCCATCCTAATAAACTATTACAATAAATGAATCATTACATTAATTTATATTAAATGACTCTATATGTAGATGCTTTACAAAAATAACATGTATCCTTATAATTTTACTTATGATAACTTTATATTTGTTATCAACAAAACACAAAGAGATCGCTAAATATTAATAAACGTTTTTACGATTTATTTGTATTAACAATCTCCCCCTTTTTGTTAATGACAAAACATAATGTTATGATGACTAAAACTTAATATTAGGTGTATGTTTTGAAAGCATAAGTTTTACTTCTTCTCCCCCTTTTTGTTGAAACAAAAAGTGAACCTAACGAAAAAATAAAGTGTGGAAAAATAATAGAATCCACGAATCACTAACTCCCCTTTAACGGTAGCTCTCCCTAGAAAAGGGCGTCAAGTGAGAAAATATGAAACCTATAAAGAAGAGGTTAGTAGTAACATGTAATATAATCTTGTGATTGACGAGAAACAAGATAGAGAGCCAAGGTATGTAAACAAGGCATTGTAATAAAATAACAAAGTGTAGTGGTATATATGCCACATACAAACATGTAAAACTAAGAACAAGGTTTGTTCTTTAAAATGACTCAAAAGAAAAACTAGAGAAAATAGTAATATCATTCCTTCCATGCTTGCATAAGGTTATTGATGGAGGTTTTGGTGAGTGATGATGTTGATGCAATCAAGGATGTGGTTAAGTATGAATCACATCTCTTCCCTAATTTCCATTGCAATTTCCCTAGTGGATTGGCATTGTTCACAATGTAAATGATGTGGGTAATGTGTGTGGAAGGTTTCTCGGTTAGTTTGATTTGTGGGATGTGGAAGATGTGGTGGAAAAGTTGGAAAATATGGATCAAAGTGCGGAATGTTTGGAAGTGGTGGTGGAAAAGAATCTAGATGTTCTTGTAAGACAATGGGAGGTAAAGATGGTAAAGTTACAAGGTCTTTGTAAATTATGTTTGGAGATGTGGGAGGTGTTAAAAAGACTAGTTCTTTTGGGTTTATTTGTTGGAGTGTTTTCGGAGTCTTAAGGAGTTCCAATAGAGTGATCTTAGGTGGAGACTTGATAGGTGATGATGGTGGTGTGCTTGTTGGAGATGATGGAGGTGCTACTATGGAACCATTTAGTGGTGAATGAGTAGTTGGTGATGAACTATTTGACAATGTTTTGGTTAAACAACAAGGCCGGATGCTAATCCGTGCGGTTTTTCTAGATTTGGGTGGTGGCACTATGAAGGTGGTAGGATAAAGTTTTGGATTTCTTGAAGAGGATTGTTTGCACTAGGTGATTCATCAATGTTGGAAGATCTTTTGGATGACATGATGATAGTTGTTTGTGAGGTTGAGAGTGATGAAGATGCAAGCATTTTGGGAACCTTATTTATAGAGAAAATAATGCATTGTAATGAATGCTTGACCCAAAATGAGGACTAAAATCTAATGATTAGATATGAATTTAAAGCATGTGATCATGAGAACACAAGCATTAAGTAACATATTCATTAGTAAAATGGATAAAATGATGAAGATATAAAGGTTTGTAGCCAAAGTGAGAAAAATAGAAGAGAAATTTCAGCTTCTGTCTCACGGTTCCCACGGATCCCTCCCTTGAGGGAACCGTCCAGCGTTAATGCTGGGATCCGTGGTACTGGTGACTCAGGCAGCTCAAAATTTTCCTTTTGAAAACATTTTTGCCTAGTGTGTGCCTATATGCAAACCATTTGGAGGTGCGGTTATCTCGACTCCTAAAAAGAAAACGGAAAATAGACTTGAAGTGAAAAAGCATACTATTATGTGAGATAACCCGAGTGCTCCTAAATTCATTGTTGCTTAAATAAATGTACCCGAAAACACATATTAGTTATCTGCTCCCTTTAGCATTCAAAAGACAAGAGATGCAATGGAAACGTGTTTTTACTTTGTATTAATAATGAAAAGAGGTTTGTCCTAGACGTGAGAAATGGCTTTTAGGAAAATGATACGGGAAGAAGTACCTTTTAGAAAAGCATTTCGAAAAAGTTTCTTTTGTTTAAAGAAAGGTTTACCTTTTGGTTAAGAAAAATAGATATGAAATTACATGTTGTAAATAAAATTTACCTTGGGTTTTGAAAATTCCCGTATTGTTTGTGTGTTGTATGTGAAATAGAAATCCTAGACTCAGAAAAGGAGAAGGCTAGTGTTTACATACCTTGTAGAGTTTAGAAACTAATTACGACGATTGTTCCATGAGACCAAGACCAAGACGAAGCAAGTTGAATTGTTCCTGCTTCAACGGTTTGGTGAGGACGTCGGCTATGTTGTCTTCGGATGCTACCTTCTCAATAGAGATGTTCCCCTTTTGAATATCGTCTTTTAGGAAGTGATGACGGATCTCTATATGCTTGGTGCGAGAGTGCAATACCGGATTCTTGCTTAAGTCGATGTCACCTTTGTTGTCGCATAGAATGGCTATGTCACTTAGATGAATGTCGTAGTCAACTAACGCTTGTTTCATCCATAGTGCTTGTTGGCATGCTTTGCCGGCGGAGACATATTCGGCTTCGATAGTTGATATATCCAATGCCGTTTTCTTCTTAGAGAACCAAGATGTTAAACAACATCCCATAAAAGTACATACACCACTTGTACTCTTTCGGTCAACATAATCACCTGCATGGTCAGAATCTACATATACAATAGTTTCTACCCCCGTACCCTTAGGATACCATAATCCTAATTGAGTTGTACCCTTAATGTATCTAAATATTCTTTTGACCACTTCTAGATGTGATGTTTTAGGGTCTTCTTGAAACCTAGCACATAGACAAACACTAAACATGATATCCGGCCGACTAGCCGTAAGATAGAGAAGACTACCAATCATGCCACGGTATTTTGTGTTATCCACGGATTCACCGTCTTCATCTTTTGTAAGTTTAGTATCGGATGACATTGGTGTTCTTATGGGTTTTGACTCTTCTAAACCAAATTTCTTTAACATCTCATTTATGTATTTAGATTGATTAAAGAAGGTACCATCTTCTACTTGTTTGATTTGTAAACCAAGAAAGAAACTTAGTTCTCCCATCAAACTCATCTCAAACTCGTCATGCATGATTTTTTTAAAAATCATCACACATGTCTTGACAAGTAGATTCGAATATAATATCATCCACGTATATTTGAACAATAATTATATGTGATTCCTTTTTCTTAGTGAAAAGTGTATTATCAACTAACCCCATGGTGTAGTTGTTTTTGATTAAAAATGACTTGAGTCTATCATACCAAGCTTTTGGGGCTTGTTTAAGACCATAACGAGCTTTCTTTAATTTATACACATGTTTAGGTTTTTCGAAATTGATAAAGCCCGGAGGTTGAGCTACATATACTTCTTCGTTAATAAAACCATTTAGAAAAGCACTTTTAACATCCATTTGAAAAAGCTTAAAATCATTAGCACAAGCATAAGCAAGAAGTATTCTTATAGACTCTAATCTAGCCACGGGGGCATAGGTATCATCAAAGTCTATTCCTTCTTGTTGATTATACCCTTAGGCAACGAGTCTAGCTTTGTTTCTAGACACTACACCGTTTGCATCTAACTTGTTTTTATATACCCATTTGGTTCCTATTATGGTTTGATTACTAGGTGGAGGGACAAGTGTCCAAACATCGTTAGAAACAATTTGATTTAACTCTTCTTGCATAGCCATTACCCAACTTTCATCTTTTATGGCTTTTTGTGTATTCTTAGGTTCTATGTTGAGACAAAACAAAATAAACTACTTTGGTGTTGGACTTGAGACCTAAGGTTCTTTCATTTAACTTTCCTATGACATTATCTACGGGGTGATCTTTAGACTCCTTAATATTGATGATTTCATTGTTTAATGGTTCATCTTCTTTGTTTGTACTTTTCTTTATTTCTATGGCTTCACTTTCGACTATCTCGTCATCGACAAGAGGTAAGGTAGGTTCAGGTGCACTCTCATCAAATTTTACGTTTAATGACTCTTCAACCTTCATTGTTTCTTTATTTAATATAACAAAAGCTTTGCTATTAGGAGAGTAACCTAAAAAGATACCTTCGGTTGATTTAGGATCAAATTTAGTTAGGTAATCTTTAGTGTTAAGTAGAAAATATTTGCTACCAAAGACTCTAAAATGTTCTAACGTAGGCTTTTTGCCTCGAAGTAACTCGTATGGAGTTTTACCTAAAAATTGTCTAATTAAGACTCGGTTAAGTATGTACGTTGATGTATCAACGGCATTGCACCAAAAATTTTGAGGTATATATTGCTCATTTAACATGGTGCGACTCATTTCTTGTAGGGTTTTATTCTTCCTTTCAACTACCCCATTATATTGTTGAGTGCGAGGAGCCGAGAAGTTGTGAGTAATACCATTAGCATCACAAAAGGCTCCAAATTGCACTTCATTATCGAATTCCCTACCATGATCCGTTCTAATAGACACTATAGGAATTCCTAATTGTCTTTGGATTTTCTTACTTAATATTTCAAAGTAATCGAACGTTTTAGTTTTATTCTTTAAAAATTTAGTCCATGTGTACCTAGAGTAATCATCCACTATAACCAAAGTGTAGTAGTTGCCTCCATAACTTTGGATAGCGGATGGACCAAATAAATCCATGTGAAGTAATTCTAGACACTTTGTAGTAGAGACCATATTTTTAGCTTTGTGACTAGCATGGACTTGTTTTCCTACGTTACAAGCTTCATAAAAGTGATGTTCATATTTTAACTTTGGTAGATCTCTTGCTAGATCTTTGGATGATAGCGATTGAAGAAGTCGCATATTGGCATGACCCAATCTTCGATGCCATAAGGTCGAAGTATCATCGATAGAAGTAAGAAAAAGTTTATCTTTAGGTTCATTACCGATTTTAATGACATAGACTCCATGTTTTCTAATTCCTCTTCCTATAGTGATACCGTTTTTTAATATCTTACTACCGGTTTCATTAAAAAGCACGTTACACTTCTTATCACATATTTTTCCTATACTTAGAAGGTTAAAGTTTTGGTTTTCTACGTGACACACATCGTTAATGGTTAGAGATTTGTTAGAAATCGTACCTTTACCGCTGATTTTGCTTTTGCTATTTCCAAATACCACATTTCCTCCATTGAAGGATTCATATGTGGAAAATAAATCTTTATTACTGGTCATGTGCCTCGTGCACCCGCTATCCTTGATCAATTCATCCGGATCTAGGTCGACCTTTAAGCACACCTAAGAAAACAATTAACTCAAAAGTTTGGTCCTCATTTGTTCATGGGTTCATTAGTGTTATACATTTCATTCATATTAGGCATATATGGAAAAGGTGAGTATGCATTCCATGGTGCAAAGTTTTGAAATGGAAAACCGTTTTGTACATTAGAATTCTATCCCATTTGATGGTTACTTCTCAGATAAACATTATTAGGTCTCCTTATAAATGTGTTTGGTTTCGAAAATGATGGACCTTTGTTTCTTATAAAACTTTGATTTTGTCTTGGAGGTTGTTGCCTAACAGTAACATGTGTTGGTTTCTTCTTATCAACAATAACAAAATCGGTTCTAGATGAAGTGGCTATATTATTATTACTGTTTGTTGTTACAGACCCACGGATCCCAGATTTTATACTAGAGGGGATCCGTGACAACAGTGTCTTGTTTTTCTATTGCTTTGACGAATTGTGTTTCTTTATTTTCGCTAGTTGATGCATCAAGTTGCTGAATACCTAAACCTTTTTGGTTGTTTCCTGTTTTAACACTATCTAATATCATATCTAGAGTATTAGTACTCATTCTAGCAATCTTGGAATCCAGATTATCAACTAGTGTTTGAAGTTGAACACAAAGCTCACATTCTCCACTTGCTATCTTCCCCTTTTCTGACCATTTTAATTTAGATTTTAACTCAAAGACTTCCTTTTCTAAACGTTCATTTTGGTTTTTCAAAATCTTCTTTTTGTTAATTACTTTTAAACTAATTTTGCAAAGTTTATCATATTCACGATGCAATGAATCATCATCTAATGATGAGCTACTATAATAGAGAGATTCGGGACATACCTCGTTTGAGTCATTTGCCATGAGACAAATTTCTTCGTCCTCCTCTTCGCTCATTCCCAACGAACCACTCACGAACGCTTTTTGTTCGTCACGTTTGGGACACTCACTAATGAAGTGATTAGGGTCCCCACATTTAAAACAAGCGCGTTCATTCCTTGCTTTCTTTTCGTCTTTGCCTTTCCGGAACCCCTTCTTGTCGTCACATGGTTGCTTGACATATCTTCCCTTTCTTCTAAAGAACTTCTTGAAATCCCTTACCGCCATGGCATACTCTTCGTCATCACTATCCGAAGAAGAGTTTTCTTCATCGCTTGAGACCTTCTTGGCTTTTAAGGCAAGAGATTTGTGCTTCTCCTTCTTCTCTTTTGAGGCTTCGGAATCTTTAGCGAGCACAAGCTCATAGACCTTTAGATTGCCTATGAGTTCATCGAGGGTGAGGATTTACAAGTCTTTTGATTCTTCGATGGCCGTCACCTTAGATCTCCACTTGGATGGAAGTGCCCTTAGATATCTCCTAACATGATTACGACTAGAGAAAGACTCATCAAGTGCTTGTAATGATGTAATTATAGTATTAAAGTTAGCAAAAAAATGATCTATTGTATCCTCATCCGATATTGAAAACTTTTTATATTGTTGAACAAACAAATCTATTTTATTGTTTTTAACTTGTTGATTTCTTTGATGAGTTGCAACTAAAAAATTCCAAATTTTTTTAGAGGTGTTAAGCATGGAAATTCTTTCGAATTCTTTTTTGGGTAAAGCATTGTATAAAACCATTTTAGCTTCACCATTTTTGGAAAGCTTTTTATTATGATCATCGGTGAGTTGATCATGGGGTGTGTTTACTAAATTTCCGGTTTCATCTTTTGTAGTGGCTGATAAGGTTTTAAAATGTACCTTTTTTATGGGTCATTTAAGCCCTTATTTGATCACTTTTGTATCCGTTATTACTTAATATCGTTCCTTTTCACTTTTTAGGTATCTTGAAGGCCAAATGGTGGAATGACACCTATTCGGATGAAAAGGCACGAATATACGAAGAAAATGGCCAAAGTCAAGAATCAAGACACTCAGACTACTGGAACTGAAGGGGACGGCGTCAGGTGTTATATGTGACGCCGTCGTATCACTTTTGTGACGGATCAGTAGCCAAATTGCTTATTTACAAGTGACGGTGTCAGGTTTTAAAAGAGTAGGTCGTCGCAACTCAGACGGCCTAGATTTGATCCAGACGACGTCAGAGACTAAAGGGGACGGCGTCACAAGCATAAGGTGACGCCGTCGCAAGACTAACGTGGCCAAGACGAAAACCTAATGACGGCGACCGACGGCGTCACAAATCAAAGGGTGACGTCGTCGCCTATGTAATCTTATATATAGAATCCGAATTTTTTAGTTTTCAGTGTGTAGTCTTTTGGAGTGAAAACCTAAGCCGAACCAAGGCTGTCTTGTACAGTATTTTAGGGTTCCAAACCCTATCTTACATCAAGATAAGTGTTTTAATTCATTAATTTAATTATGTCTTCAATTACTTGTGTGTATGCTTGCATGTTCCCCATGTCCGGCTAATTTACTTGTGTATTTGCTTAGGGAATATGAAACTTAATTATTGAATATTGATTGGTTGTCTCTTATCTTAATTGTTAATGATCTAGTAATGCGATAGGTCATCCGTTTTGTAGTTAATGCTTGATTAATATTTGTGAACCTTAATCTATAATACCTAGAGTTGTTGTAGGCTAAACCATCCGAAAAGTACCTTAGAGTTAAAGTTTATAAATCCTAGAGATTTTGTAGGCGATACACTTTGGTAGTTTCAAAGAGTTAGGGATAAACGCATACCCTACGACCTTAGACACACAACGCGATTAAGAATAAGGACATGACAATCCAACCATCAATAGGAGATAATTAAGGAGTAATAAAACCTAAGTAAACACATCTTTAAATCATCATACGAGCACACAATAATTAGACATAGACTACATACACCACTAGATTAGATAATTAGATAAGTAGAGTAATCGGTAGAAATACCAACCCCCCAAATCCAAACCCCGAGATTCGTACCTTTCCATTTCCTAAAAAACATAAAAAGATAAAAAAAATAATCTTCCTCAACCCCAACCTTAGAGTAGTAACTTCTCACTAGCATTCCTATTCCCCAAGAGAACGATATCAATTCCTGTGGCTTACCCTAATACTACACTACAACGATTAGGTTCACTGCCTAGGGTGTTGAAAAACTTGCTCGACGAAAAGGAAGTTCCTTTGACCCCGAACGACGCGTGTAGCGTTATCAAGTTTTTGGCGCCGCTGCCGGGGAATAGAATAGCTAGTTAGGAGTTCACCTCGTTTAGGTTCTCTTGCTTGATTCCTATCAAGTAAGCTTTTTTTCTTATTTTTAGCTTCCTTGTAGTCTATCCCCCTTCGTTGTGTTTGTGTTCGTAAAACCCTTTTCATTTGTCGCTATGGCAAGTGAAGTTGCATTTGAATCATTAACAAATGAGGAACAATTGAATTTCGCAGATTGGATTACTTTTTATTGTTCTAATGAATTTGTGAGTGATCTTAGAGATATCCAAAAGGAGACGGGTGTAAGGTTGGATGGATTTGATAAATTTTGTGCTTGTGTGGCTTCTATTCAACGATCATTGTTAGAATTAACTCCTTTTAGTGAGACCCTCTGGAAAACTTTTGAGAAAATCCTCCTAATCATAAACCATCAGTTGTCACAACTTGAGGAAATGGATAAGGAGGATTTATCCAACCTTAGGCATCATGATCAAAAAGACCTAGTTTTTAAGAACATGGAACCTAAACCCGAACAAGATTGTGAGATGGTTATAGTTGAACTGCCTAGTAGCATGCATGGGATAGATTTCACCAAAACATATGACACGCGTGAGGAATCCTTTAGGCAAATAGAACATAGTGATCAAATTTTTGAGAATGATTCTTATGAATCGGACCAAGAATTTGAAATGGCTAAAGAAGGATTTGATATACTTAGGAGTGTATATGGGTTAGATCATACTAAAACACATGATGAACTTTTAGGAGCTCTAGATATAATGGAGAATGAGGTGGAAACTCCAAGCCCACAAGCCCTACCATCACTTGAGGAATACACATCGCCTATAACTTACCTGGGAGAAGTAGAAGAGACTATAGGAACCCCGATTGGTATAGAACCTTTGGACCAAACGCCACTAGAGAATGTAGGTTTAGATGCTTGTTGTCATGACCTCTCTCTTAGTCCTAGGGAAGTTCCTAATTTTGATAAAACGGAGCCTCAACCAAAAACCTTACCCAATTTTCCGTCTTTAGATGTGAATCTTGGAATTGAATTAGGCCCCAATCCATGCATCAAAATAAATAATCCGGGTAGTTGCTTGATAAAGGTGGTAGACTCTAGGCCATGTAGAGTGGAAGCTAATATAGGAGTAACCATGACCTTACACACTTATATCACCCATTCATGGTTGATAACAAGAAACATTATGGGTTTAAACCGGGTTTATTAGGTCAAGATGGATCCTTAACTAAGAATCTTTTGAAGTTGATAGAAGATGATCCATTTTTAGGAGAGAGATTTGATTCACCCGCTACACCAATAGATTTAGGTAAGGTTATAATGAATTGAGCACACTCCTTTGAGCATATAAATCACCCATCACCCTCTCCTCACGTAGCAAATTTCCACCCTAAGGGTGTGTATCGCTACTATCACCCGCACTTAAGCATAAGTGTAGGGAAAACCTCCCCTTTATCCGTTAAATAAGGGTAGAGTCAGGCTCGTGACTCGAACAAAAACAAGCGCTTCTTGAGAGGCAACCCATGTGTATTTGTTTTTCATTTTTATTTGTGTGCCGTATATCTTTTATTGATTGTTTATTCACATGTTTGAATTTGTAAAAATGCTTTATTTTGTCTTTAACCTCGTCTTAATAACATATAAAGGTATTTTACATAAGGGATAAGTGTAGGGAGGATTACACACGTTTTCAAAAGAAAAGTGAACATGAGAATTACAATTATTTAAAAGATATACATGTGTGTTTGTTCGAGTCAAATGCTTGTATCGAGTCATAATGGATGTTATTGCAGGAATTTTTTCCAGATTTTAAAGATAAAAATTTTCCAGAAAATTGCAGACCAGTTTTTGTCAGGATAACCTGACGGCGTCAGGATCGCAACCTGACGGCGTCAGGAATGAGCAAAAACAACTGATTACTTTTTCTCGTTTTCTGAGCTACTTATAATTTTTTGGAATTTTCCAGGTCTTAATTTTCCAGAAATTCTGAAAACATCCATTCCACAAGCATTATATCCTAGTTTAGTAGAGTCCTATATATATCATTACTTCCGATTTTACGCGAAGGAGCTTTTCACGCAAACGTTCTTCTTGAAGAAAGATATAACCACCACTTTACACGGATCCTACCGAGCTAATCAGGGGAGTACTAGTTTCTTTCATCTTTTATTACCTTCCATTATCATAACTTTGATACTTTCGGGGAACATTGGGGACAATGTTCAGTTTAAGTGTAGGGAAAATAAAACGGGAACTTTGAAACTATGCTTATCATTGATTATTTGCTTTGTCCAATTGCAATTGTGTAATAAACCATGAGAAATATCGGTTAGGGTAATTTTGGCACAAAATTTAAAAATTTCATGACATATATGAGTGGGCCATTAGTCTTAATAAAGCGTCTCATGGATAGAAAATTATATGACTAGCACAAAAAACCCTTTACCACTTAAATTCCACCCAAAATGTGAGGATCGCCTTTAGATTTGTAGGAATTAAAGCATTCATCTTTAATGCTTAGAGTGTGAACCGGTAGTATAGTAGATTCTAGAACTTGTTTTGTGATGCATTCCGAGATCGCTAGTAAGACTACACTTGTGTAGTTAGGAATAACTAAATGATAAGAGGCATTAGGATAACCCTTGTTTGATACCCGTGATATAATTACTTCTTCCACATCGGTTGAGTAATTCCCCCACACCTTTGCGTTGTACTCATCTTTAGTACACAATACCCCTAGTTAACCCCTCAGAGCCTATCCTTTTCGCGGTTCTCGTGACGTTTCGGTTTTCCGAAATATCAATGAAGAGCATTGTTTACACCCCACCCCCAAATGTACACCCAAATCGCCTTAGCCTACCTTGTATGCACTCACTTTTAGTGCATTATTGTTATCACCCTAAAAACCCTTAGTTCAATTATCTAGTTGCTTGCATAAGTTGCTAAGTCGAGTCATATCCTTTGTATACAGTTTTGGGACGATTGGGACTCATGGGAAAAGTTAAAGTTTATGAAATGACGGGAAGGGAACGTTAAATTTAAATTCCCTTTATTTGCATAATAATGTACTCCAAGTGTTTTGATCTTTTCAATTCGGGTCAAATTAGTGTTAGAGTAATAAAAACTCAAGTGTAGGGATGTGCCTATAAATCCCCATCATTTTGATGTTATCGTAGAGGATGGTAGATTAAAAGTGTATGAAAAAAAAATCGAAAAAAAATAGAAAAAGAGAAAAAGAAAAAAAATAGAGTGTTGAATATATATATATATATATATATATATATATATATATATATATATATATATATATATATATATATATATATATATATATATAGGCTACCATCCTACATCTATCTTTAATTTATGTTTGTTTGTTTCAGTTATCTAGAGTCTAGAGTGTCGAGTCTTGGCTTAGCAACGCCATTCTTCGCATGCTTTTAACATAAAGATTTTTGACTTGCCACCACTAAATAGCTTATCCCACCAAACCCTTTGTTTCCCTACCGTAAGCCTAACATTACAACCATTTAAAAGACCTCTTTGATAGTCTTTCCTAGGTGCTTACGCCAAAGCGATGGAGGTATGATCTAGTCTCAAGCTTATGGTAAGAGACAACCAATCCATATTCAATAATTAAGCATTAACTACAAATGGTTGTCTCTTATCTTAATTGTTAATGATCTAGTAATGCGATAGGTCATCCGTTTTGTAGTTAATGCTTGATTAATCTTTGTGAACCTTAGTCTATAATACCTAGAGTTGTTGTAGGCTAAACCATCCGAAGAGTACCTTAGAGTTAAAGTTTATAAATCCTAGAGATTTTGTAGGCGATACACTTTGGTAGTTTCAAAGAGTTAGGGATAAATGCATACCCTACGACCTTAGACACACAACGCTATTAAGAATAAGGACGTGACAATTCAACCATCAATAGGAGATAATTAAGGAGTAATAAAACCTAAGTAAACACATCTTTAAATCATCATACGAGCACACAATAATTAGACATAGACTACATACACCACTAGATTAGATAATTAGATAAGTAGAGTAATCAGTAGAAATACCAACCCCCCAAATCCAAACCCCGAGATTCGTACCTTTCCATTTCCTAAAAAACAAAAAAAGATAAAAAAAATAATCTTCCTCAACCCCAACCTTAGCGTAGTAACTTCTCACTAGCATTCCTATTCCCCTAGAGAACGATATCAATTCCCGTGGCTTACCCTAATACTACACTACAACGATTAGGTTCACTGCCTAGGGTGTTGAAAAACTTGCTCGACGAAAAGGAAGTTCCTTTGACCCCGAACGACGCGTGTAGCGTTATCAGTGGCTTCAAAATCGCCTTCAACAATGATGTACCAAAGATCAATATCTTTTGACTTCACATACGTTTTGAATCTATTTTTCCAATAAATAAAACCATTAGTTTCAAGTAGTGGAGGTCGTTGCATAGATTACCCTTCTTTACAATTTTCAGAACCCATAGTGATCGAAAAGTTTTTAAAATACTATTTACTTTAAAACTTTTGTAAACTTAGCTCTGATACCAATTGTGGAAAACTAGAAGGGGGGGGGTTGAATAGTTTTGCCGATTTTAACTTAGTTTCAAAAACTTTAGATTCGATGTTATGTGAAATCGTGTGGATGGAGAGAAAGTATAGATCTATAAGTAATGCAAGTAAAGAAAACAAGTAAAGTAAAGGATAGAAATGACACAACCGATTTATAGTGGTTCAGCTACAAGGACACCTTACTTGCCCTACTCCACTCCCCGAGTCACCTGCTCGAGAGTTCAAGCACTATGTCAACAAACTCCTTCAACTTGGCGGAGAAGCCTTCACAACGTCGCTTACACTTTTTCCGGTACAAAGCTAAATATCGAGTCCATAACACGAAGGACCAAACGAACACTACTATAACACAACAAATATATGAAATATGAAATACAAGATCTTTGCTACAGATATCTTGTGGAGGAACAAATCAATCAAGGACCCCTTGCTTGGATGACTTGTAGAAGCTCGTGATCTCGCCTTAGAGAAGGACCTATATGAGAATCACAACAAAAGAAAGAAGAACTACTATCTAGATCAAGAGATCTGATATTAGAAAAATGTAAGAATATATGAGAGAGTTTGTAAGAAGAGGGGTGAGTTACAATGAAGAAATGACTCTCTATTTATAGGCAAATTCTTGCTACTGTTGCACGGATCCCACGGATCCCTTACATGAGGGATCTGTCTAGTGTAAACCGAGGGATCGGTGAGACGCTCCTCATTATCCATGGGTTATAGGTCATGGGTCATTGGTTATGGGTCCTAGACTTTGTACCATGGGTATCCAAGTAGACAATGTATCTAGAAGATGCAATGCATCTAGTCAATGGGTTATGGGTTAGCTCATGGGTTATGGATATGCTCCATGGGTATGGGTCATGGGTTATGATTTTTACCCATCCTAATAAACTATTACAATAAATGAATCATTACATCAATTTATATTAAATGACTATATATGTAGATGCTTTACAAAAAGAACATGTATCCTTATAATTTTACTTATGATAACTTTATATTTGTTATCAACAAAACACAAAGAAATCGCTAAACATTAATAAACGTTTTTATGATTTATTTGTATTAACGTCATCAAACATGAACCCAAAGCTACCCCCTCAACCATTCTCACATTCAACACCAACAACATGGCTCTTTGGCATTCAAGGCTTGGATACCCTTCACTTTCTGTACTACATAAAATAAAAACACTTTTCATTTCTAGATATTGTAGTGTACATACATGTAATATTTTTCCTTGTGAAAAATAACATGCTTTACCTTTTTCTTAAAGTGATTCTAATGCAAAATCCTTATTTCAGCTAATACACATTGATGTGTGGGAACCATACAAATACCCCACAACATAACACAATTACAAACATAAAAGTGTTTCATGCTTTCACTCAAAATCACTTCAAAGTTTCACTTAAAACCATTAGAAGTGATAATGGTTCAGAGTTCATCAATCATTCACTAACTATCTTCTTCCAAATGCATGGCATTGTCCACTAAACCTCCTGTCTAAACACCCCACAACAAAATGAGAGAGCTGAAAGAAAACACAAGTACTTAATTGAAGTAGCTAGAGCAATATGGTTTCAAGCTAATTTTCCCATTCATTTTTTAGGCTATTGCTTACTAGTTGCTACATATCTCATAAATAGACTCCTTTCTAAACCCTTCAACAACAAAAGCCCCAATGAACTGATATACCAAAAACCCCCTTCACTACATCACCTAAGAGTTCTTGGATGCCAAAACTTTGCACACCAACACACCACAAATAAATTTAAAGCCAGAGTAATACTCTGCATTCATATTGGTTACCCCACTACTCAGAAAGGATATATTTTATATAATCCCATGACTCATAAAACCTTTGTTAGCATGCATGTTAGATTTCATGAACACATATTTACTTTTACTCGCAAACCTACATCTATATCACCTTCATCAACTCCCCTTTCAACCATTTCACCACCTAACTTTCACACAACCTCACACTTTACACCAACTACTTTGCCACAATCACAATCATCATAGCAACATAGACAACTGAACCACTCAACTCACTACCAAATAAAAAAACATGTGAACTCATCCACCACCTTTCTCAATCCATCACCATCAGAAGCTGATACTTCTCCTTCTTCACCAGAAGTTAATCATACACCAAAACAAACTTACAATACACCATCACCAATATTTGCACCCCTACGCTTCCATCACCTCCACCAATATGAAAATCCACCAGAACCACCAAAATACCAACAAAATTTAAATACTTTCACATCAGCCTTCCCAAAACCAAAAATCTACTTCATTCACTCATTAAATTTCATCACTCAAAATACATAAGTTATCTCAACATCTAATCGCCACATTAAATATACCTCATAAAAACCATCAATCATACAGTGGAACCACAATTCCATACGCAAGCATCTAAAGATTCAAAATGGGTAGATGCTATGAACAAAGAGTTACAATCATTAGAATCTAACAACACATAAATTCTTACATCTCTTCCACCAAACAAGTCAATCACCGGTTGCAAGTGGGTGTAAAGAGTTAAATATAATTTAGATGGCTCAATTGAGATATTCAAAGCTAGGTGAGTGGAAAAAGGCTTTACTAAACAGGAAAGAACAAACTACACAGAAACATTTGCTCCAATAGCCAAAATGGAAATAGTGAGAGCTCTTCAAGCCACTACAGTTCATCATAATTGGCACATTGCTCAATTAGACACCAACAATGCCTTTCT
Organism: Chrysanthemum makinoi; assembly: GCA_910596185.1. Taxonomy (NCBI): domain Eukaryota; kingdom Viridiplantae; phylum Streptophyta; class Magnoliopsida; order Asterales; family Asteraceae; genus Chrysanthemum; species Chrysanthemum makinoi. The sequence continues at coordinate 309,847,747 of OU343220.1, read as the reverse complement.
TCATGAATATTTAAATGATGAAGTTAACATGAGTCTACCTCAAGGCTATAAACACAACTCAACTATCACCCATCATGTCTGCAAATTACAAAAGTCCCTTTATGGTCTTAAGACCAAGTTAACTACTTTATCAACAGCTTTATTCAGAGTTATGCAGATACTTCACTTCTCACATACAGAAAGGACAAATATTTCTTAGCTTTTGTTAGGAATTAGAAAATTCAGTCATTAAAGAGTCGGTCACCTCAAGTATATGTATTCGTTAGAAAGCTCATAGTCGTAGTCAAGTTATGTTAATAAGTAGTTAGTTAAGTAACACCGTGGAGGACGGACGGGTCTTTACCCATTGTATGCCTGATCCACAGCCCGTTGGTGGCGTTTATTGAAAGACACTATAAATACCCTCTACCTCCCAAGGTAGAGGGTTGGAGCTTCAATACCATTTTTCTTTGTTTCACATAGTTCCCAACTCTCTTCCCTTTCCCTCTCTAAAACTTTCTCTCTCTAAAACTTGTATACGCCCCTTATGTATTTGGTATGATGTGTTTGTGAAATCCTATATCTTAAAATTGGTATCAAGAGCCATGGTTTGATCACTCATCTTTCATGCTCTTTGTTTTGGTGGATTTCATAAGGTTTTTGGGGTTATAAGTGTTTAGGAGAGTTTGAATCATTTGGACAATTTCTAGTGTTAAAGTTTGAATTTTGATTGTACTTTTGTGTTTAGGATCATCATATGTGTTTAGGTTTTGAATTGGAAGGCTTGAATCATTGTGGTTTAGCTATTTTTGATTGATAAAGTGGTTGTTTTCAAATATTGTACGAAGCGAGTTGAGCTACGGTGTTGAGTTTCTTGGAAGCGAGTTGCTTTGGTAGTGGAAGCGAGTTGGTTTAAGCGACTTAGCTATTAAGCGAGTTGTATTAGCAGCGAGTTGGTATATGCGACTTGGCTATTAAGCGAGTTGTTTCTTTAAGCGACTTGAGTCTTAAAGCGAATTGGCTATTAAGCGAGTTGTATTGTCAGCGAGTTGGTTTAAGCGACATGGTGGTTAAGCGAGTTGTCTCTGTATGCGACTTGGCTATTAAGCGAGTTGTTTATTTAAGCGACTTGAGTTTTAAGCGACTTGTCTTTTAAGCGAGTTGACTGTCTAGCGAGTTGATACTAAAGCGAGTTGACTGTTTAGCTACTTGTCTATTGAGACTTGTCACTTCTTCGTGCTACATTTTTTTCGGTTGTTCTTTTGGTTTAGTAAAATCCCCGTGAAAGAATCAATTTCCCGGTTAAATCAAAGAATAGTAAAATCCCGTAAAACTTGTAATCATGTCCAACAACGTGCCTACTATCGTTTCTTCTGTAGCTGAGGACGTTCAAGCAGTTGGATCAGATACTCGTCCACCTATGCTTGACAGAACTGATTATGACTCATGGGCTCAACGAATCAGGTTGTACTGTTTGGGAAAGGAAAATGGGGTCAACATTCTCAAATCAATTAATGAAGGACCTTATCAGATTGAGACTACAAGAGACATAATTGATACTGCTGCAGATGGAACAATGATCTTTGGATTGGACAGACCAAAGACGTATGATGAGCTCAGTGATAAGGAGAAAAAGATATTCGATGCTGATATCAGGGCTTCAAACATTATACTTCAGGGTCTTCCAAAAGATATCTACAAGCTCATCAATCACAACACTGAAGCCAAAGCAGTTTGAGATAATGTCAAGATGATTCTCTCGGGCTCTGAATTAACTAAGGAAGACAGAGAATCACAGCTGTATGATGAATTTGAGCACTTTAAGATGAAACCAGAAGAAAGTGTCTATGAATATTACGTGAGATTCCACAATCTTGTGAATGATATGAGGAATATCAAAATGACCATGCCAAATATTCAGCTGAATTCAAAGTTTGTGAACAACATGAATCCCGAATGGCACAAATTTGTCACCTCTGTGAAGCTAACCAAAGGATTGAAGAACACCAACTATGAGCAATTGTATGCCTTCCTTCTTCAGAATGAGAGACATGCTATGTTTGAACGAAGGATTCTTGAACAGTTCAAAACTAAACAGGGAGAAACAATTTCTTCAAATGATTCAACAACCTTTTACAAAAATTTTGGAATTACCACCAAAGCTTCTCAAGTCATACCTACGGGTAACGGTAACTAAAAGCTCATTCCTGATCCAAAGATATAAACCTCCTGACTCGAACACAATCATGGAAAACTTCATCAATCAACTGTCTCTCATGGTTAGTCAAAATCTGAATACCACTCCTCACACCAACAATAACCTCATAACAACATCCAACCTACATAATCAAGCTATTGTCAGAGATGGAAAGGTTATGGTACAACCAGTTCAAGGTAGGAAGTATGAACACAGAAGAGGTGGAGTAGGTGGAGGGTATGTGGCTAATCAGAATCGTGGGATAAATGCCAATCAGGGACAAGTGAAGCCAGTCAAGTGCTACAACTGTGGTGGTGATGGACACATTGCAAGAAACTGCACATCTCCAAAACGCCCTCAAAATGCAGAGTACTTCAGGGACAAGATGCTGCTGGTACAAGCTCAGGATAATGGAGCTGTTTTGGATGAAGAGGAATTGATGTTTCTTGCTGAGAGAAATGCCAAGACTTATGATGCTGATGTGGATGAACAGCCAGTGCAGGGTATGGGTCAGAACAATCCAAATGCATTTCAAGTAGCTGACTGTGATGCTTATGATTCGGATGTGGATGATGAACCTACTGCCCAGACAATTTTCATGGCAAGCATCTCACCTATGGTCTCTCCAAAGGTCTCATCACCACAGCAGGCTGGTCCTTCTAAAGATTCAATCATCTCTGAGGTATTAAAATTATATGATGAAGTTGATGAGCAAAAGATACATGACAAAGTGCAATCACATGAAACTTGTGAAAAAGATATTGTTAATATGGGTAATAGTAATATTGTCCCATATGATCAATATGTGATCCAAAGTGAAAGTGTGATTGAACCAAGTGATGCATCTTCTGCAGTCAATAATGACTATGTTTTTTATGAATACACTACACGTGCCCCTGATGATTCTGTTGTCTCTGAACTGAATGCCTATAAAGAACAAGTTGCCATTTATGAACAACGCGCTAAGTTTGAGTTAACCACTCGTGAGCAGGAAATGGAGGACCAAATTCGTACAATTATTAGAAAAAGTAACTTTAGGGAAGAAATACTAAAACAAGAGCTAGATTCCTAAAATCAAAAGCTTAATAAAATGGCTAAGCAAAAACAAGAACTTCAAGAAAATGTGAAAGTGCTTAAGCAGGAATTTAATGCTAAGGAATCGAAACTTTTAAATGAATTTTCCAACCTAAAAACTTTGAAAAACAAACTTGAAAACAAATTGTACGTACAAGGAAACACCATTCAGACTGCTCACATGATCACTAAGCATAGAGTTCTCAGCAATAAGCATAGCATTCCCCTCGTAAAGGAACCCAATCCTGAATATGGTAAAGTAGCGAAAAAAGCTCAGAAGGTAATATATGATGGTAATGAAATCCTTAAGCCTAGGCAGAAACCTAGTTGCGCGGAGAATACTGAGGAAGATAAGCAGTTAGAAGATGTCACTAGAAAGAAATTGGATGAAAAACTTAAGAGCCCTTCATGCATAGAAAAGAAAATCAGTTATAAAACACCCAACTATGCTAAGGAAAATTGGATTGCATTTAACAAGTTTAAGCCTCAAACTCTGTTAACACCCGAACAAGTGTTCTGGAAAAAGGATTTAGATAAGCAAAAAGCAGATAATCTTGTTGTGACAAACATCCCCCTTAGGAAAATGCCTCCAGCTACTGTGTATCCTCCTAATACACCAATGCATTTAGTTCCTAGAACTATTTCCACTAAAAGTAAGACCTTAATCAGCCTGTATGTAGTTTACCAACTATTTGTTGATTTTGAGAAAACGTGTAAAAAGAGAATCACACCTACTGGGATAATTGAAGGGGAAAAGGGGTTTTGAGCAAACTAAAGAATGCTATTTAACTGAGGTCATGCCTTTCTTTAAACAATTAAAAGGTCAATTTGAGAGTCTTAAAAAGGGGATGGATTCAGATATTAAAGAAATGGAAAAGGAATTTGATGCAATGATAGTTGAGGTCAATGACTATGAGCGAGAATTAAAATATAATGAGATTGAGAGGAAGAACTTGCATACCTTAAATGAGAATCTGATTTCTGAATGTATCACTCAAGATGTGTTTTACACTGCCACGAATTGTTCAATTAATGCATCTCAATTTCATGAATTATCTGTTGCTATGAAAGTCTCCCATGATCGTGTCATTGAGCTTGAGAAAACTAACTCTAAATTGCATGATAAAGTTGAACGGGATGATCATGATAACCTGGTGAAATAGTTTTCTAAATTGGAAGTTGAGCATCTTGCTTTGCAATTAAAATATCAACATCTAAAAGAAAATGTTAAAACCTCAAATATCAAGACATCCTTGGATGTTCCTAAATTTGATGCAGTTTTTGAAATCAGCAAACGTGATGAACAGATTCGAGCTCATTGTAACACGATCAGAAAAATGAGAACCCAAATTTCACAATTAAAGGGTGAAAAGAACAATGTGACTGGCTCCCAAATGCCTCCTCCTTTAGATTCTCAGTGCTCTCAAACTTTTCATCTTCAAAACTTGGTTAATGTTTTACAAAAGGAAAATGAGAGTTTTCTAAAAGAAAATGAAAAGGTGAAACGACACTTTAAAGAGTTATATGATTCAATGAAAGTCACTCGTGACAAGAACAACGAAAAAATAACGTCTCTACAAAAGGAAATTGAGAATCTGAGGAGTCAGGTAAAAGAGAAAATGCCACTTGTCTTTAATGAGAATGTTGCATCAAAGTCATCTGCTGACTGTAAATATACTGTGACTGTTAAATACATTCCTCCTCATCTTAGAAATAACGAACTGGCGTTTCATAACTATTTCGTTCATCTTAAGGATAGTCTAGAATGTCTCCGTGAAATTGTAGAGAAGGATTTCATAAATAAGCCCCTTGATGGTGAAATTAGGTTTGCTTGCATTCAGGCCAAACGATCTCAAGAGCTGTTAGAATGCTTAAGAGCAACATGCCCTAAATCCGATGGTAAGAAGGATAAAATAGTTGTGCCTTGTTCTATGCCTGACTTTAAGAATGGCAATCTTGATATGCCTCACTCAGTGCCTAAAGTTAAGCTTGTAAGCTTCAATGTGACTTCAAGTAGTTCAGATCCCAGCACTTCTAAACCTAAAATGCAAGAGGTAGCAAAACCAACTAATGTTCCCATTCCCTCTACAGCAGTAAAAAGTGACACCAAAGCGAGCAGGTCAAAGCCTTCAGGCAATACAAAGCAAGATAGGACCTCGCAAGCTAAGTATGTGCAATGGAAGAAACTAGAAGACCACCCTAGGAACATTAAGTTTGAGTTGAATAAAACGAATCGTGTTTATTCTAGTATTAGCTATAAGCATACTGTAATTAATTCGAATTCTGCTACTTTTGGCAAAACATGTAATGATGATTGTTTGGTTTCTGTTACTAATCATGAATGTGCTGTGAATGAGTTGATTAATGCTGTTAAATGCCCTATTAAGATAGTGAATACAAAAAATCAAGCTAAGAAGGCTAGAAAGCAAGGGCGAAAGAAGGTTAGAAAACATTGGAAACCCACAGGAAGGAAATTTAGTAACATAGGTTATCAGTGGATACCTATTGGCCGCAAATTCAATCTTAATGAGATGTGCCCTAAATTACCTAGATCAATGCCCATTAGGAAATGGATGCCTACTGGTAGAAATATTCCTTTAAGAAGTGAACACACTTTGAGTAGGTCAAATACGGACACTAGCATTGCATCTATCCTGATGATTCCATTGTTTCTACTTCTGATGTGGTTGTTCCAATCAATGTTACTAACCAAATGGAACCCATTCTTGCATGGGGATCCTAATTATCCAGTTATCCATTCTTGTCTGTGTTCAATTGCAGATCGTTTAAATCGTTCTATGGTACCTGGACTCAGGCTGTTCCAAGCATATGACTGGATACCGGTCACGGCTCATGAACTTTGTGAGTAAATTTATCGGGACTGTTAGATTCGGGAATGATCATTTCGGTGCAATTATGGGTTATGGAGACTATGTTGTCGGTGATAGTGTTATCTCCAGGGTATATTACGTTGAAGGTCTTGGTCATAACTTATTCTCTGTCGGTCAATTCTGTGATTCTGATCTAGAAGTGGCCTTCAGAAAACATACTTGTTTCGTTAGAGAACTTGATGGTAAAGAACTTTTAAGAGGAACACTTTGTTCAAATCTATACACCATCTTTATTGAAGATATGATGAAGTCTTCTCCAATCTGCTTGTTGTCAAAGGCTTCGAAAACAAAGTCATGGTTATGGCATCGTCGTCTAAATCACCTGAACTTCGGCACCATAAATGATCTCTCCAGAAAGGACTTAGTAATAGGCTTACCTAGACTAAAGTATGAAAAGGATCATCTTTGTTCAGCATGCCAATAGGGAAAAAGCAAGAAGTATGCCCACAAGCCCAAACCTACAAACTCAGTTACGGAAGTTCTTCATACCATTCACATGGATTTATGTGGACCCATGAGAGTGCAGAACATTTACGGGAAGAAATATGTGTTAGTTGTGGTTGATGATTACTCTCGATTTACTTGGGTTAAGTTCTTGAGGACAAAGGATAAAACTCCAGATATCATCATCAAACTTTTCAAACAGCTGCAGGTTCGACTTAACAAAAGTGTTAGAATCATCCGAACAGACAATGGAACTGAGTTTGTTAACAAAGAACTTAGTGAGTTTTATGAAAGTGTTGGAATCAGTCATCAAAGAAGTGTTCCACGAACTCCTCAACAGAACGGTGTAGTTGAAAGACGAAATCGAACTCTTGTGGAAGCCGATAGAACAATGTTGATTTACTCAAAGGTTCCAATGTTTCTCTGGGCTGAAGTCATTGCCACTGCATGCTACACTCAAAATCGATCCCTTATTCACACTTCTCATGGAAAAACTCCATATGAACTTGTCCACAATCGAAAACCTAATCTTTCATTCCTTCGTGTGTTTGGTGCATTGTGTTATCCAACTAATGAGGGCCAAGACTTAGGCAAACTTAAAGCTAAAGCGGGCATTGGAGTATTTATAGGATATGCACCAAGCAGAAAAGGATACCGAATCTACAACAAAAGAACCTGAAATATCATGGAAACAATTCACGTTACGTTCGATGAGCTGACCGGTCAAATGGCTCCTGGACAACCCAGTTCTGGACCGATCAAGTAGTCCCATCAGTTCTACTCTTGTATACGATTCTTCGTCAGGAACTCCTTATGTACCTCCTTCAGAAGATGACTTGAAGAAACTGTTTGATCCAATGTTTGATGAACACTATGAGCCAATTGCTAATGATCTGTCAATTCCATCAACAGAGGCTGCTCCTATCCCTGTCAATGAAGTTAACCCTTCAGTTTCTATGTCGTTAAGTCAAGAAGCGCCTGCTGCTGATCACTCTGTCTCATCAACAAATCATCAATCATCGAGTGTACATCATGGAATTGTTTCTGGCACCCTTGATGGAGAGAATCCCTTTGCTACTCCTGAAGATGCCCCATTTGAAAACATATTTGCTCCTGAATCATCATCAGAACCGTCTTCATCAGGAGAAATCGACTCTGCTACTTCAGTTCCTCAACAACAACCACACGAATACCTTAGAAAATGGACACATGATCATCCATTGGACAACATCATTGGAAATCTCTCTCGTCCAGTATCCACTCGCAAACAACTTGCAACAGATGCCTTATGGTGCTTCTTCAACTCCGTACTATCCAAGGTCGAACCAAAAGATGTTAAAACTGCCATGAATGAAGACAGCTAGTTCAATGCCATGCAAGAATTAGATGTATGGGAATTAGTACCTGCTCCTGACTGTGCTATGATCATTGCTCTAAAGTGGATCTTCAAAGTAAAACTTGATGAGCATGGTGATGTTTTAAAGAACAAGGCTCGATTGGTTGCAAAAGGATACCGTCAAGAGGAGGGTATTGACTTTGAAGAATCATTTGCTCCAGTTGCTCGTATCGAGGCAATCAGAATCTTCCTAGCTAATGCTGCAAGTAAGAATATGATTGTCTATCAGATGGATGTAAAGACGGCTTTTCTTAACGGAGATCTTAAAGAAGTCGTATACGTCAGCCAACCGGAAGGTTTTGTGAATCCAGAGCATCCTACTCATGTCTATCGCTTGAAGAAGGCTCTTTACGGCTTGAAGCAAGCTCCAAGGGCATTGTATGATACGCTATCAAATTTTCTTCTATCTACTGGATTCAGCAAAGGAGCAGTTGATCCGACATTGTTCACCAGAAAGTCAGGCAAACATTTAATTCATGTTCAAATCTATGTTGATGATATTATCTTTGCCTCGACTGACCCCAATGAATGTGACCGATTTTCTAAGGAGATGGGCTCCAAATTTCAAATGTCAATGATGGGACAAATGTCATTTTTCTTGGGATTACAAATTTCACAAAGTCCCGGAGGCATTTTTATTAAGAGCAAATTCTCAAATTAGGCCAAAAAGTCAACCATTGTCCCTTTTGTGGCCACTTTCATGTCCTCTTTCTTATTTTGATCATGCTCGACTGCTCGACTCTATCATTTTTTTGACATGTGTCCAATGCAAGTACAATGTTAGGTAAAAATATTTTATTCATTTATTATGAAATGACAATTACACCCTTATGCTTTATTCTTATATATTTTAATTTACTTGTACTTTATGCTTATTCCCTTGTACAATAATTATCCTCCACATATTTCTTATCCGCCTCCCTACCTCTCATATAAACACAACCCAATCACTGCACCAACCATTTCACCAACCATTTCTTTCAATCACTGCACCCCATCTAAATCATCCATTCCACATGCTCCGACAACCGCTTGCCACCATTGCCGGAATCTGCTACTGTCGCTGGAATCATAGAAAAGATATAAGAAAAGCACCTATAAATTCATTAATGAGCTTGATTGTTTTTTTTATTATTATTATTATTTTTACGAGAATCATTAATGATTTTTTTTTTTTTTTTTTGGAACTAAATTAGTTTCACTATTTTTTTACGAGAATCATAGAAAAGATTTTTTTTTTTTTTTTCCGAGAATCATTAATGACCCATTGTACTTTGAAGTTTTGCTGCAATTACCACATGGCCTATGTCAGAATGGATGATTTTAGAAAGAAAGCTTAGTGTAGTGTCTTCTTTTTTTGGAACTAAATTAGCATAGTAATGAGTCCATTTACACCACTGTGGACTTTACAAATGAGATCTTGCAAATGATACTTGTTGGTGGCCGGATCTAAATTAGCATAGTTGTTTATGGCAACACAGAAACACGATTACCTTGTTGGTGGCCGGATCTTTTCTCAGTGTTGGCCGTATCTATACATGGGCAGATTTTGCTTCGCGATATGGATATGGAAGTGTTGGCCGGATCTATAAATTGATGTTCGTCACTTGGCCGGATCTATGATGCTTTTGTCTATTTTGGCTGTGTTGATCATGTTGGTTAAGATAATGAACTAGTAGGGTTAGTAAGGTTTGGTGGAGCTGTAGTAGTGATGGTGGTACTAACATTTTTTTTTCCTTGATATTGCTGCCATCTGGTAAAAAAAGAGACCATTTTTGTGTCTTTTTAATGATTAAAAAATATAGTTTGGAGATGATTGTAGTCGGAGTGGTGGTTGAGAAGTGGTGGTTGAGCAATAGTGTTGGCCGGAATCTGCTGATGAAGGTGGTCGGAATCTGCAGATGAAGGTGGCCGGAATCTGGTTTAGCAGTGATGGTTTAGCAGTGGTGGTTGAGCAGTGATGGTTGAGCAGTGGCGGTTGGCCGGAGGTGGTGCCGGAATCTGCAGATGAAAAATGAGTGTGAAATGAGAGAGAAAGAGAGAATAAGAATATGAGGGTATTTTAGACAATTAACTATCATGCATAATAAAACAAATATCAATCATTGGTAAACTCTACCTAACTTTTGTACTTGCACTTGACATGTGTCATAATTTGGATGGAGTCGAGCAGTCGAGCATGACCAAAATAGGAAAAGGGACATGAAAGTGACCACAAAAGGGACAATGGTTGACTTTTTGGCCTAGTTTGAGAATTTGCTCTTTTATTAATCAATCTAAATATGCAAATGAAATTTTAAAGAAATTTGGATTTGACACTTGTGACACCGTTGACACTCCCATGGTGGAACGTACCAAACTGGATGAGGACCACTCAGGGATCATGGTAGATCAAACGAAATATCGTTGTATGATTGGATCCCTGATGTACCTCACAGCTAGTAGACCTGATATTCGTTTGTATGCATGTGTGCTAGATACCAGGCTAAGCCTACCAAAAAGCACCTTGAAGCGATTAAACGGGTCTTTCGGTATCTCCAAGGAACCATCAACATGCGACTTTGGTACCCGAAGGACACCGGTATGTCACTAACAGCCTATGCAGATGCTGACCATGTAGGTTGTCAAGATACACGTCGGCACGTCCGAGGTGCTCAGTTTTTGGGTGATAAGCTTGTGAGTTGGTCTTCAAAGAAACAAATGAGTACTTCTATATCCTCTATAGAGGCTGAATACATAGCCATGTCATCTTGTTGTGCTCAAATCCTATGGATGAGATCCCAATTATCTGACTATGGCTTTGTATTCAACAAAATCCCTCTGTATTGTGATAACAAAAGTGCCATTGCTCTCTGATGAGTGTCTAAATACTCATCATTTTTGTACCAATTAAACTGCAAAAACATCTGAAAACACTCAGAAATGCATCAAAATGATAAAAAAAATCACAAATAAGTGTTTTATAAGCAAAAATATCAAAATCTGGTGAAAAACGTATCAAGTTTGCATAATTGGCAGTTTTAGTCCCCCAAGTTTCAAAAGTTGTCAAAAACAGTCCCTGGTAAATCTAAATAAAGAAAAATCTCATTTTAAATCCTTAGGGATTCTAAAGTTGTCAAAATTGGCCCTTGAGATTTAAAATTGCAAATTTACAACTTAAGTCCCTGAACTTTGAAATTTGGCAAAAATAGTCCTTTGAGAATTTGAAAATGTCAAAAATGGTACTTGTACTATTAAAACTTGTCAATTTTGGTCCTTGTGACAACTTTGGGAAATTGGCAGGATTGGTCCTTCAAAAATCTGAAGTTGCAAATTAGGTCCTTGAAATATTAAACTAAACCATGAACCTTTGAACCCTTTGCACATTTAGACCCCTGCCTTTAAACCTTTGACCCCCCTGTCATTACCTGTTTTTGAACCCCAAGTCAAACTCCCCTTCCCGCCACCTCCTGCTTATCCTCTTCCCCACTAGTGCCTGCAACACACAGGCCACTTCCCATCACCTTTTCTCCACAAACCACTCCCCTCATCATCACAAACCCTCCACAATAAATGCCACCCCCCCTACTAGCTATTTCAGAGGCTACAGTCAAATATAGGCCTTCCCGCCAAAATGATAAAAACGGCCAACACACTCAAAACTCACCCATTGGTCAAGAAAAGAGGTGGGATACTCTCAGAAGGACACGTGGAAGATTTCTAATGCATAAAAGAGGAGGAAGAAACAAGAGAGAGGCCAGTAGTTAATTTTTAATTTTCATGTATTTCGTTTTTAATGTCAATGTTTTAACTTAGCTTCAAATTTGTAATTTCCAGTTTAAATACATCAATCTTAAGTTAACAAATCATTGTACTAAGCTTTTAAGTGTTAATTCAAGTTTCATTTACATTTCAAGTTTTCAACTTCCTGTTGCAAAAGTTAAGTTTCAAAATCTCAAACCCAAGCTTCAAGTAGCTTATTTCTTAGTTTAAACAAGCTTACATGAGCTTATTATAGCTTTTTGTAAGATTGGAATGCAGTTTCAAGCAACTCTCATGGTTGGTCAACAAAAGTCAACTGAAGATCATTTGGTCATGGAAATGGTTTATGGGTGTTGCAGAGATGGATTTGGGTTGGTTTTGGATTAGTATAGTGTAGTAATAGTTTTGGATTAAGCTGCACAAACAGCTTGGACACTTGTGAGTTTAATCTCAGTTTCAATTTTTTATTCAGTTTGCAACTTGTATTCATATTTGAATTCTGTGGTCATTAAGTAGTGTAGACAAGTTTAATCAGTAGTAATTAGGATATTAGAGCTAGTTTAATTAATGGAATGAGTTAAACAAGAGGTTAGATCAGTTTTAAATTGCTAATTAGTAGTATAAAGGTGTGTTTGGATCAGTTGATATTGCTGTGTTTGAGGTTTGTTCAAGAATGGAAATCTGTTGCTTCATGCTTGTCTAGCTTTATTTGACCCATTGCAGTCCTTAAATTGTGCCTGCATACACTCAAAGTCAACATCTCACATCAACTGTCTTAATTAGTCCACTGTTAAGATTTTTCAAAAGTGGAACCTTGTTTTGTGTTAAGAATACATAAACATAGCCTGTAATAGCTTCATTTCATTATATAACATCATATGCAGTCCTTAAATTGGTTCTAAATTTCACAAAAGTCAAAGTTTTAAAATCTGTCAAAAGTCAATTATATTTGCAAAAACCAGTTTTAAGCCCAACTAGAAAGATTTTTCACAGGCTCATTCTTGGACCAAATCAAATGAAACTCTGGGTTTTTAAAGTTCAACAGGTCTATTTTCTTATTGTTATTTTAGTAGGTTTTTAGTAATTTTTATAAGCTCTAAATAAGCTTGTCAAACAGGGCTCAGTTGCTCTGTTCACCAAACTCAGTGAATACTGAGTTTTATCCAGTTTGTGCAGCCCTTGCACATTGCTCAGTTGAGCTCATCTAGGTCTCATCTTTAGCTTATAGTTAGCCACCCAGGTCCTCTTGAGGTTCCAATTTGTGGTTTTCAATTTCAGCTTATTGTGTGGCTTATTGCTTGGCTTAAAGTAGCACACTCAAATCTGTATTAGCATAAGTACTCAAATACATCAAATCTTTTAAGCTTGTATTCCAGAGGTTAAAACCTGTTGTTATTTGTTGCTTTTGAGTTCTTATAGCATATTATAGCTTCTGTGTAACTGTTGTGGACTGTGATTTTCCTTTGGCTTATTCAAGTGCTTATTTCATAAGCACTTGGTTTGCATTTTCATTTTCTCACAAACAAGCACATGTTTTTCTATTTTTCTTAGATTCTATATATTAAATTAGACTTTTCCTGAAATTTTCATAATTTTCCATAACAGTTTGCTATTTTTCTTAATTTAAAACAGTTTTTAGGATTATTTAATTAGCTTTTAATACAATTAAATCAGAAAAAGTTCAAAAAAATAATTTTTCATTTTTATTAAGTTTAGATAAATATAAAAAGTAAAAAAAGTAATTTTCCAGATTTTTCATAGTTTATTTTGCAATTTTTAGCATTTTAATTAGTTTTAAATAGTTTAAAATTCATAAAAAAATAGAAAAATAATCAGAAAAATATAAAAATAGTTTTGAAAATTCTCTTCTGTTATTTTAGATTTTTCCAAGTCCTAATTTTATTTTTCTAGCTTTATTTCCTATTTTCTTGTAATTTAGGTTATTATTAAATAGTTAAAAATAGTTTTTAATTAATAATAATTAATTAAATAGTTATAAAAATAATTTTCTTTTTCTTAAAATTTTCTTTTATCATTAGGTTTGTAAAAATATCATTTTCATATTTTTAGGATTAATACTGCTTCAGTTTCATATTTTCTTGTGTACGTCACGTAGTTTTTAATTTAAATTCTGTAAAACAGAAAAATCAAAAAAAAACATTAGTTTAAAAATAGTGATAGCGTTTATTTAATATAATTTAGATTTTAATTTCCTTTAATTTGCATTTAAGCCCCTGTAATTTATAAATAACTCAAAATCCTTACTTATCACTATCCTTAGTGATTATTCGACATCTGATTGTGTTAAACACCAGTCATCCTCCGTGGGACTTAACGAACCGGGAATCCACTGTATTCTCCTGATCTTCATTGAGTTTGTGCTTGAACTGTTTTAAGTTTGTTACGGTCGGCCATTCACAAGTGGCCGGCTTGAGTGATAAAACTTGACGGTTTTGCACAGATCACTCTCTCTTGCAACAACGTTCAACATTCAAGAGCAAAGCACATTGAAATTCGACATCATTTCATTCGGGAACAAGTGGAAAAAGGTGTGGTAGAACTCTATTTTGTGAGGTCTGAATACCAGTTAGCAGACATCTTCACCAAAGCTCTTCCTAGAGAACGTTTTGAGTTTATCCTTCCACGACTTGGTCTAAAGAGTCTACAACCGGAAACACTCAAACGTCTTCAAGAGGAAGACGAGGAGTAAAGCTCTTTCTTCATCTATCTCTTGTATTTATTTATTCAAAAAGAAAAATACAAAATTTCAAAACCCACAAAAGAAAATAGAAAAATATTAAATTTTCAAAAAAATCCATAAAAAAAATTAGAAAATCTTGAAAAATTCCAAAAAAAAAAAAAAAAAGAAAAAAGAAAAAAAAAATGTTATTTTGTCTTGTTTTTCTTTATTCGACATCATCTACGGACTTTGTGTTGACATTCAAAGAATGTCACGGGTTTTTAGACGTTCTTCGAATGTACATAAATTGCTTTAAAAAAAATGAGGCGGAGAAAAATGGTGGTTTATTGTCATTTCAGGCAATAACCCGTTTTAAAAGTAAAGAACAGAGCCATGCTTAATCTTATTTTTCAAATCTCATGCTCTGAGTCTTAAAACAAATGTTTGTCACCAAAAAGAAAAATGTTTTCTTTCCAAATATTTTTTCGTCTAATGATTCTTCTGAAAAATATTTGTCATCTAATGAAAACAAAATTGCTTTGAAAAATCCTCGTACTCTACTTTTGAAAATCATCCGGGCTTATCTGTGTCAAACTCTCTTACACTCAATCAACAACTCATGTCATTGATTGAGGGGGAGAATGATTTCAATTCAATCAAAAAGGTTATTTTTCAAAACAATTGGCATGAAAAAGAGCAAGGTCTACTTTTGGATAATCAAAATGAACAATGTTTTATACAAGTGGTTCAAGACCTTGGCTATTGTTATGTTTTCAAAAGATATTTATGCATGATTGGTCAATGGAGTTTAAAGTCTCAAAATCTAATCCTTATCAGTTAAAATGTCTTTCAAAAGCAAGTCACTATTCTCCTCAAAAGCTCTCAAAATTTAATTTAAATCAATAGAGATCACAACTCTCAAAGGATTTGAAAATTGTGATCGGGGGAGAATTTGTGATTTAAATTGGATTTAAACTGATAAATTGATAAATGGTTTTATATGTGATTAACAAGCTCTCCTCCCTGCATGTGCCAAACGATTTCAAATTTTCCATGCACATGTTAAGGGGAGCATTTATATCAAACCAAAATGGATTAAAACGTGACTGATTTGTCTCTAAGTGCCTGTTTTCCCTAATATGTGGTAAACAATTTCAAAATCAGATGCTCATATTGAGGGGAGCAAATTTTGAAAACCACATTCTTTCCCGAAAATATCTTCAACTGTATTGAAACAATGATTTTGATCGGGAAAGTAATGTCGAGATTTTTAGAAAATATTTATCAAAGAAGTAAATTCTTCCTCTTGCCTCCATGTGCCAAAATGATTTCAAACATATGATGCACATGTTGAGGGGGAGCGGTTTTCTAAAATATCAATAACAATTCAGGTACAAAATGTTTTGATCATGTATCACAAGTACTTGGATTGATTTTCAAATGGTTTTCAATTGGTTCCAATGGCTGATGAACAATACCAAAAAGACCGACCAAATTTACTTTATGTATGGTGATATAAGGATGGTTAGGTTAGGTATTCATTCCCACGATCCCGCCAGAGCCGGAGGGATCTTCCCAGGGACAATCCACTAGATAGTGTAGAGTCCTTAGGAATGATGAAAAAAAGGAGAAAAGTGAGATATGGGAAGAGTGCGGACTGAGATAGAGCTGGAACTGGAATAAACCCAACAAGGTTCTAGTAATCAAGTCTCGGTAAGCACTGAAGGGGTTGAAGAATGAAAAAGAAATAAATGAGAAAAGGGTGAAAACAAATAGCCCTACATTATTTTCAACCTTAGGGCAGAAACCGGCTTCAATTCATATGCTACTGACTGTTACCGAGGTAACACCAGTATTGAAGACAAGACGTCATGGACCCAGTGACGCACTGCACTACATCTTCCCAAGCTACTCAAGTTCCTCTTAAAAGGACTTGTTTCATTCTCACAGGGGAACCTACATTATCTCTCGACTTTCTCTTAGAGATGGTTGATATTGAAGAAGGAGACCCTCTCCATAGTCTCCGGCATAGGAACCAAATGTGCACAATTGAGTCTAGAGCCATGAGATCATCAATAAATCTCATTAAGGATACAATCAATGAAGACTCTCTGTTTCACACAATGTGGAAAGAGAGAATATACTTTTAGAGTCCTAAGCATTATCCTTGTGGTTTTGCCAGAACATCTTAGTGATATGCTAACATATTCACAATGAAGATGGAAAGCCTTCTAGAGCCAACGTCAAACAAGCTCTTGGTAGGTGGCATGTGAGATCTATCCAATAGATCAACCATGTGACAACTGAACAGAAACAATGGGGCGATTCAAATTTTTGAATCAATCCTGGTTCAGGTTATGGATTGACGGTTACCTTTGAAAAACCGGTCGCTGTGCTTAAAACTCTTTTCTCTAGCACATCGGCTGTGTATTAATATTTCAAAATAAAAAGGTGTTTATGATTGATAATTGATTTTCTTTAAAACCTTCGTTGTATTGCAAAAACACTTTATTTTGAGCAGTACACGATTGTTTTTCAAATCTCTTTTCATCAATCAGTGAATCTCAAATTCACTGGTTCACTCACTTCGTGTTGTCTTCTTTGAGACGTTCCGGTTTGAGAACAGCTAGATCAGCTGCGAAACCCTGTCAAGGAGATTCTTCGGAACTATACCTGATCACAGGCAGTACTTGTACTGACCAACGGGAAACCGTGGGCCGTGTACCTCAATTCAACGAAAGTGATCAAAGACACTTTCGTGCGCTTTATTGCTAACTGTTGTATGCAGGTACACCCGACGCTTGCAGCTGATCAGAATGGAGAGGTCAATCCATAGCCGCATGCTCACACAACACATTCATCTCTAAAGAAATCATGATAAAAGCATCAACGACTCTGATATTCTCACTCCATGCTTCTGCTACGCTGCCGCAAATATCATGAATCAACTAAAGCTTCCGCTACTCTGATAAGAAGAAATCATGATTCGAATGTGAGCATGTCGGTCCACTGTCACAACGTCACATAATGTCAACACCACAATGGAAGAGTAAGAGATTTATGCAAGTGATGATCTCAAAGTCGTCTCAAAACTCATCATCGCGTGGATCAGTTAAAGACCTCCACTTGAATTATTCAAACATGGATAACATGAAGAATCAAAGACTACGAGCTACTGAGCAAAGAACTTAAACAAGAATTCAAGAACAATCTCAATGAAATATTTGTTTGTATTATGTGTAATTTGAGGTGACCTCCCTTAGGGGGAGATTGTTAGGAATTAGAAAATTCAGTCATTAAAGAGTCGGTCACCTCAAGTATATGTATTCGTTAGAAAGCTCGTAGTCGTAGTCAAGTTATGTTAATAAGTAGTTAGTTAAGTAACACCGTGGAGGACGGACGGGTCTTTACCCACTGTATGCCTGATCCACAGCCCGTTGGTGGCGTTTATTGTAAGACACTATAAATACCCTCTACCTCCCAAGGTAGAGGGTTGGAGCTTCAATACCATTTTTCTTTATTTCACATAGTTCCCAACTCTCTTCCCTTTCTTTCTCTAAAACTTTCTCTCTCTAAAACTTGTATACGCCCTTATGTATTTGGTATGATGTGTTTGTGAAATCCTATATCTTACAGCTTTGGTTATCTATGTTGATGATATCCTCCTTATAGGGAATGATCTCAATCTTATAACTCATATCAAACAGCAGTTGGATTCAACTTTCAGCAACAAAGACCTCGGCAGTTTAAACTACTATTTGGGAATTGAATTTCTAAAGAACTCTAAAGGCATCTCCATGACTTAAAGGAAATATGCACTTTAGCTTCTACGCGGTACAAAGTTTCTTGACCTCAAACCTTGCCACTCTTCCATCAATCCTACTGATAAACTCAATGACACTTATGGAGAATTGCTACACGATTCTTCACATTAGAGAACTTTAGAGAGCAAGCTTCTATATCTCACCATCACAAGACCGGACCTATCCTATGTTGCTCTTCTTTAAGTCAATTCAGTTTCCAAGAACAACACATTGGAATGCTCTTATTAAAGTTCTCATATACATAAAACCTTGTCCTGGACAGGGCCTATTCTTTCCATCTAGCACCAAATTTCAACTCAAGGCTTTCTGTGATTGTGATTGTGCAAACTGCTCTTCTACAAGAAGATCCATGACTGGTTTCTGCATCTTTATTGGTCCTTGTATTATATCTTGGTAGTCAAAGAAACAATCAGTGGTCTCCAGGTCATCAACTGAAGCTGAATACAGGGCACTTGCTGACTATACATGTGAAATTACCTGGTTGCTCAGTCTGTTAAAGCATCTACACTTCGCAACTATCACCTATGCTCCCATCTTATGTTACAACCAATCCTCTATTGCATTGGCTTCTAACCTAGTTCAACATGCTAGGACATAACATATTGAAATTGACTGTTACTTTTTCAGAGAAAAGATCAAGTCAGGGGTCATTTTTCCTACATTCAGTCCTTCTCACACTCAAGTTGCAGTTGTTTTAACCAAAGGACTTATTACACCTGCATTTCACAGTTGTATTTCCAAGTTTGGCATGTGTGGTTCATACACACTGCCAACTTGTAAGGGGCAATGGAGATAGAAGAAATGAAACATGATCATTACTTCAGTTATCTCATCGAATTATCTACACCATTACAAAAGTCTAGTGAAATGTAATAGGATGTAAATATCTCATTTTAACTAGTTTGTTAGAAAGTAAAAGTAATTCAAATTAATTGAAAGTTAGTTAGTTTAGCTTTTACCGCTTGTATATAACCAGTTGTACCTCCTTGTTTTCACTTAATCAATTAAATAATCATTTAAAAAATCCTTATTTTTCTAATTACCGTCACGGTGTCACATATGTAACAACTTTTGGGTTTGTTTATAATGATTTGAAGTTAACTACCCCATGATATGACTTAAAAGAAAAGCTAAAATTCAACAATCAATTGATGATGTTAAGTTGAAAAGAAGCCTATACATGACATAAGTGGAATATATCCATGCAACTCGAATGATTACTAAATTAATTTTGCAAATCAATTGTGTTTATTTCCTTAAAGAAATAGTAATATTTGTACCTTGTTAGGTAGTGCACTGTGCACGTAAACAATAATTAAAATCAACTAACAAGTAGTAATAATTAGAACATGATCGAAGTATGTTGAATGATTAGTTACAAAGATTAGTTATCACTCTACCTTTTTTGAAACTATTAAGACTTTGTTAGAGGACACAATCTCTACTTTTAAAAAGATAATTTAAAGTGCTAACTAAACATGTGTTGATTCACATGTCAACATGCACTTACGGGTTGTCTCAGCGTGTGCTGCTCCATATTGATTGTTTGAACAATATTGATTACGGTTATAATCAGTGGCGGACCCAGGATTTTCAAGGGCGGGGGGCAAAAAAATTTTTTTTGATAAAATTTGTGATGAACTTTAATAAAAAGGTCATAAAAAAAAATTTTACACTAAAAATTGATAGATTAAGATAGAGATCTAAGGTTTTTACATTGTTTGATGTTAAGGTGGGGGCAATTTGATTTTATAATGGGGTGCACTTTAATAAAATGGTCATAAAAAAAAAAATTTACACTAAAAATTGACATTTTTTGACGAACCATGGAGGGCACCGCCCCTCCTATCCTCTATGTAGTTCCTACCGGTTATAATTGTCTAATAATCCGAGTAATCATATCTAGGCCAGACAGAATGGTTTTTGAGGCAATGCGGTATGACAAACGATGTAGTAACCCCACCCCGCTCCTCTTTCGTTCCCGCCAATTCACCTCACACGAGGTCCCTTGCGTTCTTTTTGTTTTTGGGAGTGTTGTGTGTGCGTGTACGTACGTATTTTTATATTATGAAATGAGAAATCTGAATAGCAACGATAAATGGCGAGGGTAATGTAACATTGGTCAGAGTACGTACTACTTCAACTCTTAGACAAACACCACAGCCGAAAACAAAACATGATGGGTGACGAACCCTTTGGTGAGGACACTCATGTCCTTGCCAAAGGCCGCTAAACGACAAAAAATGTATTTCGGTGTTTGACTATGCCTGGCTGTGTAATTAATTAATTAACTAATTAAACAGATTAATTAGGCATGGTCTTTGGCAAGGACATGTCCTTGCCAAAGGTCTCATGAGACTTTGTTGTCAGTAAAAGTGAAAATCTGTCATTGCCAAAGTCATTAGCGACGGGGGAATTGGAGAGGACTTTTTTGTGAGGACATGTCCTCATCAAAAGCTTTTAACAAGGACTTGTCCTAACTAATAAAGTCTTCTCCAAAAGCGTAGAATGTTATTGTGAAACAAATAATAAGTATCTAATTAGCTAGATATAAATTGAGTTTCATATTTCTTATTATAGTTATCCAAATATCATTATTGAAGTTGCAAAAGATCATTGAACATGTTGAATAACTTGAAAGAAAAAAAAAATAGCAAATTCTTAAAAGGGGACAAAAAGTTGGGTAATGGTCACCATATGGTACAAAAAATATACTACCTCCGTCCCATTTCTATTGTCCACTTTGACTTTGACCAGTCTTTCTTGTTCAACTTTGACCATTAATATATTTATTTGTGTTATATAATACTTGATCAAAATTATACTAATGAAAATAAATTTAAAAACCAATACATTGATATATTTTTCATCAAGTATTACATAACACAAATAAAAATAATTATGGTCAAAGTTGAAAAAGTAAGACTAAAATAGTCAATAGTGGACAATAATTTTGAGACGGAGGTAGTAACTCTTTTCAAAATGGTCGTGTGCGAATGTGCGATTCCATTAATATGTTGACACGTGTCCAGAAAAGAAGTACACTTACAATCACTATCAAATCCTTGTTTGACTTTTATAAACAAATGTGCGAACGGTGGATGTGCGAAAAAAAATCAACTCTATTGGGAATGAACAACTTTTAGGGAATAAAATCTTTATGAATCTAATTTATTGAAAATAAAATCTTACTTTTCAGACCACTAATTTTTTTTATCTTTTTAATCAAAACACACCAAACACACCTATCAAATATTAATACCCATAAAAAAGAAGAACTTTCTCTATCCGGTAGGGAACCAGGCTTTATTGCTATAGTTGACAACAAATTTCTCTAAACTCTTCTTTTTTATCTAAACAAAGGCAGAACTTACATCACATATAATGTTGATAATGCATCAAAAGTTTATGCATCAGTAAATTGATGAAGACATGAATGTGTATGTGCGTATTAAGTAATGATAAAGAGCATCATTAACTTGGCAATGGTATTCCTTTCATTCAGTAGCAACCAAATTTCCACGAACTTGGTAAAGAGCAACCTGTTTCTTTTTTTTTGTGTTTGATGTTTGTTCAGCAGCAACCAAATTTCCACGAACTTGATTAGCTTTTGTAAGTCATGATCATCTTCCTTTTACATGAGCATCAGAAACACCTCGTTCACGACAATCTACTCTTACAAGAGCATCACCAAAGATTTTGATAGGTGTGTTTGGTGTGTTTTGATTAAAAAGATTAAAAAATTAGTGGTCTGAAAAGTAAGATATTATTTCTAAGAGCAATAGGTGTCACGACAAGGCTTAGCCTCTTCGTCGTGCCACCTCAGCGCCACATCAGCATCCCATTTTTCCACAACTAACCACAACAAACTCCCTCCTCACTCATAACAAACCTCAACCTCTTCATTTGGGGTCCACCACTACCACTTTATTTTTTTTATTCAATTTTCCAAATAAACTAAATTTATTTCATTCAAAATAAAAATACAATACAATATACTTAAAAAAAAGTTATAAATTAAAAAAAAAAAATGTAAAGTGTAAACCGTCCCACCCACGATCACTTAAAAAAAAAAAACTTTCTTATTCCCAAAAGTCACACACACAAACACACCTCAGTAAATATCCATGAACAAAATTAAATATTGTTTGTCAAGGAGAAACCCTCGTCGTCAGCACGAAGAAGCAACCGACGGCGCCCGACGACGAGGGGGGTCGGTGTCACGGCGGCCGACGGCGAGGCGCCACGCTGGACGGCGAACCTTGATGGCGAGGCGACACCGTGTGCTCTAATAAAGCAGATTTATAAAGATTTCATTCCATAAAAGTTGTTCCTTCCCAATGAAGTTGATTTTATTCGCACATTCGCACATCCAAAGATTCGCACATTTGTTTATAAAAGTCAAACAATGCTTTGATAGTGATTGTACTTGCAAATGATTGAAATTGTACTTCTTGTCTGGACACGTGTCAACATATTAATGAAATCGCACATTCGCACATAACCATTTTAGAAAAGATTGTATTTTTTTTTTATCATATGGTGATTACTACCCAACTTTTTGTCCACTTTTGAGAATTAGCTTAAAAAAAATAGTCCATGTTGATTGATTAACCCAAGTAGGAATCAAATACGTAAAAAGCAACTTGCAAAACAATTTACTTCGACATCTTAAAGTCAAGGCTTAACAACCATGTTTTTCCCCACACAAAAGAAGGATCCATGTCTTCATGTTCATCAAGACTTTATTCCTATGCTGGTCACACCTTCATTTATTATTCTTTGGCGAAACTATGTAAACAAACAAGAAAACTTGGTAGTAATTGTTTAGAAATAGTGATTCTATTAAAAGACTCCGGTTAATATGAACTTGCATGTTCAAAAGAAAACATTAAATAGTGCTGTAAAGGAATCGAATCGACGAACATGAATGAAAGCATTGTTTATGTTCGTTCGTTTAATTTTAACTGAACAAATAAACGAACATGTTTGGCTTAAATGGACGAATTTTCTTCTCCATATTTGTTTATTAAAAAACTAAGGTTCTTCATGTTCGTTTATGTTCGTCCAATAAGATATTAAACAAACATAAACGAACAATCATGCATGAACGTGGACTAATAAACATAAACGTTTTTAAAATACACATAACAATGTGTTTTATAGGTGTTGTCTTGTTTGCGTAAACCACTTTTTAAGTGTAAAAAAATATACGTTATACGAACGTAAACGAACGTTAACGAATGCATGATCACACGCTCACGGACATAAATGAACGGACAAGACTTTTGTTCATATTCGTTTATTTAACTAAACGAACGTAAATTATTGTTCATGATCGTTCATTTAATATATAAACGAACATAAACGGACATTATCCGATCAGTTCGAAATGTTCACTTCGCTTACAACCCTAATAAGGACTAACGGTGCATCCAAGACAAGCTCGAGCTCGACTAGAGTTTAGTTATATACATTATGAATTTAGTACGGTAGCCGAACATCCATGGTGTAGTCTCAACTCGGGATAATCGATAATTAACTTTGAAATAATAACTAGAACTATTGCTCAACTTGATCAAGCTTGTGTTAAGTTCTAGCTCCAATAACAAGATAGTAGTTCCCTATCGTTTATTTTCGCATACATAGATAAAATCTCATTGCAATCGTATATGTCAAAAGGTAGGACAATGTGTTTGAAAATAGTTGTGGTCATGAACCATTGAAAAGTAGGGTCTTGTTTTCTTTTTCTTTTTTCTCCCTTTATTTAATGCATGTATTGATAAAAGTTTGAGTCGACATTACTAAATGTATGCATGATTACAAATCCAAACCATAATCGAGGCGGCGGGTGGTGGATGACGGCGGCGAGGAGGTGGCGATGGTGGTGGTTGGGGTCCATGATGGTGTGATAAGTCATCATCGTGGTTGCCATCGCTTTTGGTAGCAAAGAATTTTTATATATCGTCCCACCATGTGCACAAAGCCAAAATATTATCTCAAAATCATTTTTAAAGCAAAGGTTAACATCTTTTTAACTGGCAGAATGGCCTCTTGGTCCCGCCTCTTTCTTATTAATCATTACAAAACAATTCGTATTATTTATAAGTTTTCATAAATGGCTATTTAAGTCTAAGTTCACATATAAATGGAAGTGTGACTTTTAAATGTTACGATGTATAAGAATAAGCGTAATGGAAAAAGATGTTGATGCGGTTTCGCAAATTTCACGTCAACATCATATCATCATCTTTCAGTCACCTTCCGCCATCGGTACTTTTATGCGTAGTTAATGGAGCACATAACAATCTTCACGCGTAGCCGGTGTCTCAAAACCGCTTCACGTGTGTTGAAGCTCTACCACTAAGCTTAGCCTAAGCTTGGTATCTAAAATGTACAGAAATGACATTAAAGATTTACATTGTTTATTTTAAATGTAATCATCAAGTAATAATCATTGTATAGTTTTTTAATCTTGATCATTATAAATCTGGCGAGATGAAATCTATCTCGAGAATATAAGTAAAAATAATGAGAAATATAGTAATAGTATTAAAGAAAAGAAATAGGGAAAGACGATAGGGTGATGTAGAGAAACGTAGGCTTAGAATGCACCAAGCTAACTCGGATAAAAAAGGTAACGTGTGGAGAAGGTCAAACAGAGAAAAGTTGATACATCATTATAGGGCATGGGCATGTCCTCCTAAAACCCTACTTTTATTCATTTATTTTCCTTTTTAAAATTTGACATCAAAACTTATTTTTGTATATCATGGAGTACATGCTAATAATTACTCTATTCGTTTTAAAATAATTGTCTTTCCGATTAAAAAACACCAATTAAAAAAAACATAATTATTACTGTTTTCACTCTTTTACATTTTATAGAATAATAGTTTTATCATTAATTAATTATTATTATTATTATTTTAAGTTTGTAATAATAATATCAAATAAGAGTAATATGACAATCTACCTCAAACTTATCTATTTATTTTTAGTAGTGGACAATTAATTTGAAACATTCAAAAAAAAAAAAAAAATGGAATGGAATGAGTAATTAAATTTAAACTAGTAAATAACTAGAGCAACAAAGTTTCCATATAAGAGAACATCGCTTGTCATAAAATTATATGAGAGTGTGCTAACCATAGGCTTAAGGTTATGGTTCATCCGTTTAACGGCAGTATATGCATTTAGCAGAGGTACGGTGGTGCCAAACTTGGTGCCAACGAGTTTGGCGCGACGCCAAGCTTGGCGCACCGTTACCCCTGTCGCGCCAAACTCCCTCGCGCCAAACTTAACAGTCAGACTTTTTTTTTTTTTGAAAAAGTAGCCGTTGGTGGTGGCAAATATAGCCGTTTTTTTGAATTTGTACCCAAATTTTTTATAAAACCTCCTTATTCTTCCATATTTTCACACACTCTTCAAACCTAATTCACACCTCAAAAACACTCATTTTTCTTTCATTATGGATCCAAACCATCCCCTCGGCGGAAGCACTTTAGACAATTATGAAGATTTTTTAAAGACGACCGAGAGAGATATATTCGTTCGTATCAAGAGTATGAACAATATATGAATTTGTGTAATCAAGAAGCCGGTGGATCAAGATCGAGTCCTAAAAGGAGGGCATATATACCACGTCAACGAGAAACGGCGGCGGAACGTCTAATCGACGACTATTTCGGCGACGCAGAGATTGGTCCTAAATATCCATAAGAGAATTTTCGACGAAGGTATCGTATGAGCTCTACACTTTTTAAAAATATAGTTAATGCTATTCTAAGTTATGATGCCCAGCCCCTTCTCAAATACTTTCAATTTTTAGAGATGGTTATGATGCTACCGGTCGTAAAAGTATTGATCCTATTTTGAAGATCACATCCGCTATACGGCAATTAGCGTACGACACTGCGCCTGATGCGTTTGATGAGTACTTGCAAATTGCCGAACGAACTCAACGACAATGTTTAATCGACTTTACAAAATGCATACATGTTTTATACGTTGAGAAGTATTTAAGGAAGCCCACTTTAGCTGATATTGAAATGTTATATTCATTGCATAAACAAAACATGGACTCCGGGAATGCTCGGGAGTATTGATTGTATGCATTGGGATTGGAAAAATTGCCCAAAAGCCTTAGCCCCTCAATTCAAAAGGCGTGGCCATAAATACCCAACTATTATGTTAGAAGCGGTTGCGGATCAACGGTTATGGATATGGCATGCTTATTTTGGGGTTCCTGGTGCAAATAATGATCTAAATGTTTTATATGGTTCTCCGTTATTTGATGATGAACTTGCCGGTACAGCTCCGGAATGCCCGTTTGAAGTAAATGGGCATGTGTACAACAAAGGTTACTATCTAGCCGATGGCATTTATCCAACATGGTCCGTGTTTGTGAAAACGTTTTCTCGTTGCAAGGTCCGAAAAACGTTGAGGTTTAAAATAATTCAGGAAAGTTCTAGAAAGGATATCGAAAGAGCTTTCGTAGTCCTACAAGGTCGTTGGGGAATTATACGACAACCCGCACGCGTGCTTTCAAATCAACGCTTTGACAAGGATCATGAATTGTTGTGTAATGTTGCATAACATGATATTGGAAGACGAAAATTACGTAGTGAATTTAAGAGATGTGTTCGTTGATCCAACGCCCGACATTGCACGGGAATGGACCGAAAGATGTGATTTACATGTTCGAAAACACAAAGAACTCAGAGATAGCAAAATACACAACGATCTTCGAGATGACCTTGTGGAACATGTTTGGAGAAATTATAACTAGTTTGTAATTTTTATCTTTTAAGTTTTATGTTTTTTTATTGTAATGTTTTTTTAATGAATAAAGTAATTTTAGAATATATTCTTTTTACATTTTATAAAAAAAAAAAAAAAATGAGTTTGAAATTCAGTGCCAACGGATACCCCTGAAATGTGGTGCCAACATTTTCTGCCAAACTCAAAAACTGCTGACGTGGCAGTTTGGCACGAGAACGGCACGAGAGTTTGGCACCACTGTACCCAGTGCTCTTAGTGTTAAACTCTAAAAATTTCAAACAAACTTACTTTTACACCATAAATAGCGTTTTATAGCTATGCACGTGCATACTCTCCAACTCAACTGGCCGTGTTTATTAAATACAACAAGTACTATATATATTGTATAAGAAATTACTGATATCATTTGACTTAACTAACGGCCAAGTGGTCCATACTCCATATCATGTGTTATATTTCAAGATGCATTAAATTAGGCTGAATATTTTACACCATACCCTTAACACCTTAAGATTTATTAATGTAGCATTCACATATATAAAGCGAACAGATTTTGCATGTGCATTTCAAGACCAAAATATTTGGTTCACAAATCACAAGTGTATGTTTATTTTTAAATTTTATACTACAACATGTTATAAAGTTTTCTCTAGCTTGTTATAGGGTTACTATTAAATTGGGTTGGTGTTGAATATATGAACCCTACAAAAAGCGTGTACGAAAACCCTGAGCTAATTACCAAGAAAAGATTTGTGTCAGAAGACCATTTGAATCCGAGGGTGTAAACTCTGACAGAATGAATAGAATAGGGGTAGTTTTTTTTGAAATAATTGGCAATCTGTGACAGTGTGAATACTAGGAAATTAACTTCTTGTTTACTCTTTTTGTACCCTCTATCTTTAGTGTGTGGACTACCTTCTTATTTTCTACTTGCACATTTTACTTTTGGTTAAACAATGCTATGGTAAATTTTGGAAGGAATGTTGCAGTTAAGTTTTGATAGATTTTCACTAGGACTTTGGGAGTGTTGTTACATAGTTATATCTAGATAATTAGTATTGTATATACTTTCTTATGATTTTTTGTCTAACCTAAAAATTTGACACATGTCTCTGGCTTCTTGTTAGACATAATTTCAGGCACATGATCAGTTGAACATAAAAATTATTTCACCGCTTGAGTAAGTGTAGTTATCGTAACCTTATAGCTAATGAACCACAAAACTTGTAGTACAATGCAAGTTTTGTGGTTCATTAGCTATAAGGTTACGATAACTACACCTTTTTTTGGGTAAAAGGGTTTCCCCGGTAAAATAACGATAACTACACTAATTACTCAAGCGCACACTTGACCAAGTCAAACCAGCTGCTTTAGGGCAGTTGGCCACCAACTACCGCAAAAGCGCACAGTTGACCAAGTCAAAGCACAAACGTCGAGGGTTCGACCCTGGGCTTGGTCAACCAGTGTTGCCTAGGTAATTTACCGGGGTATGCCTCCCTTGTTGGGTGGGGGGCTCGGTACCAAAAAGGTACACGGACTTGAGATGGTTCCGCCAATTACCATTTTTTTTTACTCAAGCGGTGAAATGATTTTTATGTGCAACTGATCTTGTGCCTGAAATTATGTTAACAACAAGCCGGAGACATGTATCAAATTTAAAGGTTAGATGAAAAATCATGAGAAAGTACATACAATACTAATTATCTTGATATAACTATGTAATTCCTAAATTATCATTAGATTTTAAGGTTGTAGTATCATATATAATCAATTACAAGGCACACATCAAATTATCCAAACGTACCTTTTCGATTAAAATTAGTTAGTATAAACAAGTTTGTTAATCACTTTTGAATCAATCGAAGATAATACGTCATTATCGATCATCTCTTAATCTCACTTTAATGAAGAAGTTAACCTTGACAAGCTTTCACAAGGACTCCAAATGTTGTAGGGTTGGGTATCTTGGCTAAATTGTGTTAGCTCACTTTCAACCTTTATATATATCAGCTTGAGAATCTAATTATTGATTAATCACTTTTGTTACTTCTTTTTCGGCTAAGCATTCTTCTAGTACCATAATAAATGGTTCATTTAACTTTGATACAAAATATGTATGTTCTTTTGCAAAAAGTTAAAGACTGTTGCTTTTTAATTGAAAGGATCTACACATATTTTGGGATTGGACTACTAGGACCCCATGAGTCACTTTGAGCATATTTGTTTGTTCACAAATCATAATCAATGATCTTTGACTAGCTATATACAATTATTTCAACAACTTATTATACTTTCAAATACAATAGAAAAGCATAGAGATAACGATAATGGAGTCATTCTCATAACATTTCACGTGTGTCGTTGGGTCCTCTTCAACATGGCCGATGGTATCACTTTCCAACTTGTATTGCTTCGATTCCATCGCGCCATTTCTCTAAAATTCATTTTAGGGTTTGTTTGATTAGCCGGAGATGAAGGCATGAAGCAATGTAATCAACGGTTTGTTGCTATAAAATATTGTTGCTCAACTGATGTACGTTTATTGTACATCATATCATAGTGTTATTTGTAACGTTTCATACGCTAAACGCTAAGTGGATCTACAAGGCATTAGTTATAACTATAATTCTAGTTTGTTTGAACGGACGATGAAAGCACCCAAGTAAAACACATGTGAATAGAGAAAATAACACATCGTTTCGTAACCTAGATTGATTAATTATTGTCTGATAAAGCCTCGCCCGATAAACATCTCTCAATTTTGAAATGTATCCATGCTCTAGAACGTTTAACTTCCATTGTGCATTATGTGTATAGCTATGATCCAGTAATTTTATTCTACATCCTCATATCCGACGCTGACGGGATTGAGTATAGTTTTTGTCGTTAGGCTCTCAAGTATTTAAACACGTCTATTTCAATATACCTCAACGAATACAAGTAATGTCGGCCCATCACCTAACCTTGGCGACGTCGGTGTACGTGCAAATGCATGCACACGAGTGTGTTTTGGTGTTACACTAGTTATCATTTTGTGCCATTGATCTCGAACCAACGAGGAGCAAACCAACAAATGACACAAAAGTAAGTGGGATCCATAGAAAATGATATGAATTCAATTCAATTCCTTTCATCCAAGGATTGGCGAGGCCACAATAATGCAAGAATTGACCTTAAAGAGCCGTAACACTCCATATATGAAGTGACATTTTACCCTATCTTAGTATTTTAGCATTTGTATCCATGTGTTAGGTTTCCTTTTTCATTCTTCAGTCTTTGCCTTATTTCTTTTTGTGCAACTTTATGACATTTCAATTGACCTTACCATAATGTAACTTCCCTTTCATCCTTTTTTTTGCTTGTAACTATTTTACCCTATACACTAAATACTATTGGTTTGCTAGAGCACCATAGGTATTCCTGAAGCAGTCTCCTTCTGTCGGGTTTATCATAGGATAGAAATAGATCTGTCCATATTCTACCTCCCAATACCCCGCTCTGGCAGAATTGGGTATGTTGTTGTTGTACTAAATTATATCGGTGTCAGGATCAAACCAAACGGTATAGTTATGTTCCGCCGTAAACATAGCCACTTCGTTAGGGTTAAAATAAATCAAGGTTAAATGGTTTTGACTTGCTAATACGTTTTGTACATAAGAAGCCAATATATTAAAGTCTCTCCTTACATGTTTCTACATCTAAAAATGTTCTAACACACATGGAAACGGTATAGAAGAAAGTGGGAAACCTTAAAAGGAAACATTAAAAGAAATACAAGTTTCTTAAAAGGAACAAAGACGAAAACATTGACCTAAATAACTTATGTTGACTATGGTGTGTAAGAATGACTATTTGATAGTATGAAACAACAAAAAGGGCTTAAATCCATACTATATTTGGGCCTTAATCCATACTTAAATATCCAAATCTATAGTTAACTAAGGAGTACTAATCAAAGAGGTCTAAGCAATGGTTTAAAAATCGGTTTTTAATTGACTCGATCGGCGACGGGTCACGGTTAAACTGGTGGTTCAACCGGGTTTTTCGCTCAAAACTGGCTTCCAGTCACTCGATTGATTCACGATTCAACCGGGTCGACACGAGTTTTAAAACGGTGGGTCTAAGTATAGGGACATGACATGTTATTTTACGAGGATTGAAAGTCAAATAATTTAAAAAACACCAAATGTGCTTGCATCTTGGAAGTACCACAAGTCCACAATATATTTCTTGATTTTGGTGCCCAATGTGACAATGAGAAGGAGGGCAAAGACCAAAGCATATATCAATAATATTACCTGCAGATTAATTATATACTTACATAGTTATTATTAATGATTGCATTTAACAAGCGTTGACCTTTTCACTAGTTTTCATAATCACTATATTAATTTGAGTTTTCTACTTATCAAAATTTAAGTGAGTTTGTACTTGTATATGCTGTAAGTTAGTTTAATACTCATAATCATTTTTTTTTTGGTAATCTGGATTTTAGTTTAATCAGATACCATCGAGAACATACATTTAATTCTAGTAAAATTTGAAAACATGCATAATTGTATGAGACGGAAACAAATGCGAGGAAACGATTAATGTTGAAGCTCAAATTTTTATAAGATGTCATTAATCTTCGTTAAGAAAAAAACAACCGTTTTAATCCGATTTCATAAGCTTAATTTGATTGTTCAAGAAGTAGCTATGGGTGGAATGCAGGACGCCAAAGTGTATGGAAAATGATTGTCGTGCCTAAGAACAAGATGATCACAAGTGAAAAAAAAATTAATAGTGAAGATTTAGAGAGAAAATTTGCGTGAGGGATCTGTTATATTGTTAATGGATTGATTTGAACATATATATTAGGTATCTCTCATTAAATGTAATCTTGAGTTTTTAAAGATAAATATATATATATCTGCTTAGCGGTATGTGAGTGGCCCATCAACCTAAAGGTTGTGTGTTCAAGTCTCGTTGAAGACATGTGAGATATGTGGGTTAGGTCGTAAAAAAGTTGCCGTTAAAAATAAAAAAAATAAAAATAAAAAATAAAAAAATTGGCTTCTTCTTATACTACAGTATCTATTAAGCAATGAGAATGCCGAAAGTGATTTAAGTAGTGAAAACAATACTAGTAAATTCAATATCGGAAGATGAAAAGGCAACTTTTATGGCACCATAAGTTCTACTCATCCCAAAATCTATGGATGAAATGTCTCAACTGTCTACGGATGTAATGTCTCAAGTGTCAACATGACCCAAATGTGTTTATAAACATTGTTAAAAAAATAATATTGTAAACTACTTAATGAGTTAATTCCACTATGCAAATGATATATGCATTAGCTAGAGTGGTGGCAACCATGCCAATCTCAAATTTTCATGCCTAATCACCCACCAATAATATCCTTCCATCTCATCTCATACCAATCTCATACCTAACAATAGATTTTTAGTGGCAACCATGCCTAACCCATACCTCATCTATTTTTATTATTATTTTTTTATATATATATATATATATTAAACAATTTAATAAAAACATAATATTTTATTAATACTTGAGGAGGACTCATTTGAGGAATGTATGGAGCAGGTTGTGATTGAATTTGTGGACGAATGGAACGAGAACCTCATCTACGGCCTTTGGATGACGACGAACCACCTCTTGATTTTCTTGGATCCATGAGAATGTTTTTTAAAAGTGTAAAGAGATGTAGATTGAATTTGTGGTAAAAAAAAAATAGAATTGAGTTTGTTTATTTATAGAGGGGGAGTAAATTTTATTTTTATTTTATTATCTTTTTTTATTTTTTTTTTTAGCATGCATCGGCTACACACATTTATTGTCCAACGGCTCTTCTTTAAATGCCCAACGTTCACATTTTGGCCATGCCAAATCATTAAACAATACCGAATAACCACACCGAAGCTCCAAACCGAACCATGCCGATTTAGTGGCAATGCATACCCCGATCGGCATTGTTCATGCCTAAGGCATGCCGAACCCCGTTGCCAGTCCCCTTACAAGTATTGATTACATATTTTATGTCCTTTTCGATAACGACATTGTAAAACAGAAATATCTTAATTTAGACATAAACCAAGTTGTCCACTCGATAATTATCGAACCAATAGTACATATAAGGTCTAATCAAATATATGTAAATAATCGACATTTGATTTAAAGCTTATCATCCACATATCCATTGTCTTTTCCAATTAGCTTTTACATTTGTCTATTTTATGCAAAGTTCAATAATTTGAAAAAACAAAATGAATGCATATTTTGGTGACAAATCTTATTAAAAAAACTGTAAAAATCTTGGAAAGGTTAAAAATGGATTGGAAGCAAGATTGTTTCCTAACTTTGATGCATAAGAAAACTCGGATCCCAAAAGGCTAAAAAATAGATTAATAAGTCTCAAATTTTTGTATTGTAAATAGTCTAACAAACATAATAAAACAAGTAAGTTTTTTAAACTAATTAAAACCTGAAATACCTGTTTATTATATTCAAGATTAAAAAATTTAAATAGATTAGTTTAAGTACAAATAGCAGAAAATAAAAGTAAAATAATACAGTAGTAGTGTTTGTTTGAGTTCGAGGCATGAGTTGGTGGGGACTGAAGTCTACGTACATGCACATGGATTCAAGCCATTTGTAACCCCACCTCAGTAAATTTCAGCTCCTTTACCGGAAATAAAAATAAATTTATACTTTTATTCCTATAGTTATTGTAGAGTAATATTGAATGAAAAAGAGTTAAATAAAAGTGAAAATTACTGTAGTATCCATATTAAATACGGTGTGTTTACAGATACCCATATAGAGGACTAATATACACGACATGGACTTTAGTACACGACATGGGAAAAAGTAAAACTAAATGTCGGGTATAGAGTAAGAAAATACACGACATGGGGTAAAAGACAAGGGCATGTGGGGTATAGTGGACGAAAATACACGACATGGAGGAATCTTTATTTTAAAAATTTAAAAACTTACAAAAAATACCCTTTAACTTTTTGATAAATACAATTTTTTATATAACAAACTTTATTTGTTAAATATTTAGCAAATATCTAGCAAATTCGTTAATGGAAAAATATCGTTCTGAAGAGCTCGAATTACGAACAAAACGAGCCCAATATTGATATGCTTTTAACGCACGTACGATTTTATAAAAATGTTGAAGTTTGATATATATATTTTTTTTTTAAAAAAACTTTTGAAAGTATATAGAATCTTGCATTTTGAAAAATAAAAATACTTACAAAAACTTTTGAAAGTATTTAGAATCTCCAGTGATTTAAGAGTATGTTTTGAAAGTTTTTTCTTATATATATATATATATATATATATATATATATATATATATATATATATATATATATATATATATATATATATATATATATATATATCAAACTTCAACATTTTTTATAAAATCGTACGTGCGTTAAAAGCATATCAATATTTGGCTCGTTTTGTTCGTAATTCAGCTCTTCGTAGCGATATTTTTTCATTAACGAATTTGCTAGACATTTGCTAAATATTTGACAAATAAAGTTTGTTATATAAAAAAGTTGTAAATATCAAAAAGTTAAGGGTAGTTTTTGTAAGTATTTTTATTTTTCAAAATGCAAGATTCTAAATACTTTCAAAAGTTTTTTTTTTAAATATATATCAAACTTCAACATTTTTTATAAAATCGTGCATGCGTTAAAAGCATATCAATATTGGACTCGTTTTGTTCGTAATTCAGAGCTCTTCGTAACGATATTTTTTCCATTAACGAATTTGCTAGACATTTGCTAAATATTTGACAAATAAAGTTTGTTATAAAAAAAAGTTGTAAATATCAAAAAGTTAAGGGTAGTTTTTGTAAGTATTTTTATTTTTCAAATTGCAAGATTCTAAATACTTTCAAAAGTTTTTTAAAAAAATATATATATATCAAACTTCAACATTTTTTATAAAATCGTACGTGCGTTAAAAGCATATCAATATTGGGCTCGTTTTGTTCGTAATTCAGAGCTCTTCGTAACGATATTTTTTCCATTAACGAATTTGCTAGATATTTGCTAAATATTTGACAAATAAAGTTTGTTATATAAAAAGGTTGTATTTATCAAAAAGTTAAAGGGTATTTTTGTAAGTTTTTAAATTTTGAAAATAAAGATTCCTCCATGTCGTGTATTTTCGTCCACTATACCCCACATGCCCTTGTCTTTTTCCCCATGTCGTGTATTTTCTTACTCTATACCCGACATTTAGTTTTACTTTTTCCCATGTCGTGTACTAAAGTCCATGTCGTGTATATTAGTCCTCTATATGGGCATAGGTAGTTGTGAACAACAATAAAAAAAACCCATGTCGTGTATACATGGGATTTTGTACCAGACATGGCTAAAAATATAATTGCTAAGACCATTCTTAGCCATACACGTCCATGTCGTGTATATAGTGATGATAAATACACGACATGGATGGGTAGTTTTGATATTGAGAAGAAACGTGGGTATGTGCAGACACACCGTATTTAATATGGGTACTACAGTAATTTTCACTAAATAAAATATTTGCTTATGTTTTTTCATTTTAACATTTCATTTACCACAAAATGTCTCTGTTTGTGATATTTTTTTCTATTTTTTTTACAGCTTAAAATGTGTATTAGATTCCTAAAAAAAGCACTTAAAAGCATTTTAAATATAATTATCTTCATGAAAGAGTATTTGAACTTACTTTTTTTTATTTAAGTAAATGAAAATACTATCTTTGAATAAATTAATGTTGAAAAATTCACTCAACTTCAAGAAAATGCAGTTGATATATTTGAATAAATTACTATATTTTAATATGATGGTTAAAGCAGAATTATTATATATACTAAAAAGGATTTTTGAACGGGGCAAAACCCGAAATCTTAAGTGTTCCGTTTTGTGCTAAATCTCAACTTTATTGGCCCATCACTAATGATATAATACATGAACAGGAGCAACAGTATTTTAGTGGATCGTGTGCCACTTTGTGATTGGCTGAAACGTGTTGAGAGTTTTCCTGTTCATCCCCGTTTTGGCGTAATGATCCCGTAATACACTCCAGGCGTGATTTACCACATATAATCCGGCTGATCTTTGTACTAGAGGAGGATACGTGTCTTCAGATAAAATCTACCACTCTCACCGCCTTTCTTCCACTTCCTAGAAAATTCTATACCGTTATTGATCAATCCATCTTATCACACCTGCCAAACCTGATCATCGAAGAAGAAACTCCCAAAACCCGAAAAAAAAACTGTTTGGAATACCACACTTTATCTCACATTACTCTCTCTAAAAATCAGACAAATCTTGAAGGTCGGAGTATTATTCTTGGATTTGGGTTTTAAGGTTAGTAATAATTATGAATTTGTTTGCAAAAAATAGGACCGTTCGATATTGTTAATCATAAACAGATCTTGAAGCTTGGAGTATTGTTCTTGAATTTCGATTTTAGGGTTAATAATAATTATGCTTCATTACATAATTTGTTGAAAAAAAAAGTCCTTTGGGTATTATTTTCTGCTCGGCTTAGCTTCATTTTTTTTTCTTTTTTTTAAATGTTTTTTTATAATTAATTTGTTATTTTTCTGTGAGTTTACGGCTGAAATTTGTCATGTTTAGTACTCCTTTTTATGGGTTATGATTGTTGATTGTTTTTTTTCCCAAGTTTAATTTAATCTAATTGCTATTTTTTGTTGTTTTCGTCTGGAAGTTGTGATTAGAGTGTTTTTTTTGTTTGGTTTTGTTGATGGGTTGGTTGGGTTTACTGGATAGTTGATTCCACATTACTGTTTTGCTAATTTTTATGCCACATTTGTTTGAGTATATGGGTGGGGGAGATTAAAGGTGCGCCTATCTGAGTCTTGGCATGGCAAATCATTAGATTTGCAGCTACGGACGCCTTTTGATTACAAACTGTGGTCAGAATCTGTGTATAGGCTGCCATTATGGTCACTAATTTCATAAATGCTATAAGGTGCATTTTACATGGTTGTGACGATCCTTTACCCATGTTGTCTTGTTGCGGAATGTGGAAGGATGGTAGAGTGCGAGAAACGTTCGCCTCAGCAACCTCCACGTGCGCAGCCAGGGCATGAATTAATCTGATCCAAACTTTGGAATATTTTTGGAGCAGTGTAAAACGACGTACGTAGTATCAAATACCTACCCAAGGGCTACAACAGATAGCCTCGCGTTATGAAGTTTATTCGTTAAGGTATGTGCTTCTAGACAAATTGTCACAATTCTCAATTTTTGGTCATTTCTCAAAACAATTCATGCTTCACAATTTCATCATTTATCGTAAACTAGGTTTGCGTGTTCCAGATTCGCGTAACCTTAAAGGTTTAGCGGCAAATTCATGATCATATCATCACGAACATTTCATATGGACTAAGTTTAGTCTACATTTCATTAACATCATTTGCATCATGTTAATCCATTCATGACATTTCATTTCACATTTAACGCGTAAATTTTCATATTAAATAAACGTTATCGCGTGAGTTATTATTTTGAACATTTAATCCGTTATTTCTAAAAATGATCCCGATATATTTTTATACTTATGTTTAGTTTATAAAACTATATTTTTAGTTTACCTAGTGTTTTAAATTATTTGGTATATAAATCGTTAAAGTTATATTATTACGACATTTTTCTTAAAAACTACACGATAATTATTATATCACTCAATTTTTACAAGGAATGTATTT
This sequence comes from Chrysanthemum makinoi, assembly GCA_910596185.1. NCBI lineage: Eukaryota > Viridiplantae > Streptophyta > Magnoliopsida > Asterales > Asteraceae > Chrysanthemum > Chrysanthemum makinoi. The sequence continues at coordinate 309,809,977 of OU343220.1, read as the reverse complement.
TTACAATTTTTATGATCTCATTATACTTTATTTTGATCTACTAAAAATTTCTTTTACTTAAAAGCTACCATTTACCTTACAAGTTACATTGAAACTACACATTTTTACTTACACTTTTTCTTACAATTATACAATTATATACATAATATAAATAAAAAAAAAATATATATTTGTTGACACAATCCCCCCAAAACCGGTTCTAGGGGGGGGAGTGTATGCATTTATTTGGTTGGTACTTGTTGTCTTTGATTGTATAGATTAATACTCCAAAGACTTTATTCACTCATTCATTCTCCTCATAATTCATCAAGTCAAGTAAAAAAAATCTTTTTCTCTCTTTGTTTCTCTCCATCAAAACCGGTTCATCATCAAGGGTGTACAAGGGATCAAATTTTGCAAGATCAAGTTAATAAACAATCTAGAATCACACTCTTAATTAAGGTTTTGAAATAAAAACCTAGAGTGTTTAGGTTAAACCTTTGTTCTAATCACCTCATCATATCACTTGTAAGCATCTCATATTTATTTTTCATCTTACATATTCATTTCATACTCATCTCATCATTTTTGAGCAAAAACATGCAAGACTTGTGTTGTTTATACCATTTTTACCATTGATTTTTTTAGAGTTGAATATATATAGTCATCCTATAATTATTCCCTTGGTATATATTGGTCTTGATGATGTTTAGGAACCCATGACGCCCTAAGAAGGTGTATGGAAGGATTAGAATAGTTTTGGAGTTGATTTGAAGGGATTGGAATAGGTTTAGTACGAGAAAAACTATTTTCGACTAGTATAAAATGTGTTCTGTCCTTATTTCGTTTTTCTGGAAAATCAGACAGTTGACACGAAATTTTGGCCTTGATATTTAGAAAATATACTTTAAAACGAATCCGTGGCCGCTTGAACGGATTAAAACGGAGTTATAACGAAGAAGTTATGGATTTTACAAGTTTGACGACGAAATGTATAGTTTTCTGAAATTTCAGCAACATGTTTCTAATTTGTCCGAGTCAAAAACGAGCCTTAAGCTTTACAAATTATTTCGACTTATCAAAATTATATTAGTATACTTCGATCTGAAGCTAAGGACGTATTATACGTAGAAAACGGATTTGAAACGACAAAGATATGCACGTTTTCATAAAATTGCCGTAACTATTATTTTCTGAAAAACTATATTATTTTACGAGACAAGTGTTACGATAGCTGAAACGACCATGTTGGAGACTGTTTTTAACTATGATGTGGAACTTTTTGGAACGAAATGTCTTCTAATAAAATCGAGATCACCAAGCATATTTTTCAAAACGACCAACCGTTTGTATAGCAGAGTTGTAATAAATTAATTACGATTGCTTAAACTTTGCCGAAACTCATTTGTTTTACACAACATTGGACAAAATCACCATCTTTAACCCTTATTATCTTTATGTTCGAGACCTTTATGACGAAAACTCCTGAACTGAAACTTTTAGATTTTAATACAAACTTTCCAAAACCGTCGAGTTCGTTTTCTAACGATCGACGTACACCATTTTACGACTAGTTTTTCGAGACCATTTTTGTCACTTTTATGAAATTTCCGGCGACATTTTTCGACGAAAAGTGATAATTTCACTATAAATCATTACAAAACCATTGTAGGATGACATTTTGACGTAAATACTTGTAAAGTAATTTAAGAATGGTCAAGACGTCAAAAGAGTATTTTTTCGACGAAAAGTATTATTTTCAAAACTCGCAAATGGTATAAATAACATACGAAATGCATGCACAACATTACATCATAATTCATTAAGTATCATATCATTCATTTTAGGTCGCGGATAGTTTCCGAGCCTCATTTTCTTGCACTTCATTTTGTTAGCATACCAATCACACCAGGTGAGTTCTTAGCCCCACTTTCTATTACTTATTTGTCTTACAAACTCTTTTGGGGAGATACATGCTCAAACTATTTTCATTTACTTTCACAAATACTCTAAACGTTCTTGATTACCGTGAGTTTCATAGCCCCTACTTTTATACATTTCAATTACTTTTGGGGGAGATACATGCTCAAACTATTTTTCATTACTTTCGCAAGTACTTTAAACTCTTACATATCACGGTGAGTTCATACCCCACTTTTACTCGTTTAAATTCTTACAAACTATTTGGGGGAGATACATGCTTAAATACTTGTTTCACTCTTGCGAATACTCAAGCCATTTATACAATTGTGTTACAATATATTTCTTATACACTTTGGACATTGTGTGTGGTTTATTGCGATATGTGCCTTAATGTGCTAAACTAGTTTTCAATTATGTATCAACATACAAACTTTAGCAACTGGTTAACTCTAGGGAGCCGGCAGAGAGGTATTGATAGTACTATCGGGCTGACACCCCCACCTTAGAGTCCTTGATGACGTGACACAGGGTGAATATAATCTGTTATTCAATGAGACACAACAAACAATGTAGACTTGTCAAGAGGTTCAGTTGGCTGTGATTCTTTGCATTAAGTACTTGTATATATCGTATGCGCATATGTCCTACTTACAAACAAGATTGACAATTTCATATTTTGGCAATGGGTTGTAAACACACAGGTTACAAGTTTTGTATGGGCGGAACTTGGAACTGAGTGGATTTACAATGCCTTTGCTGCATAAACGATTTTGAAAGGCTTTACATTCATCAAAAACTTATGAACTCACCAACCTTTGTGTTGACACTTTTTAGTATGTTTTATCTCAGGTATCTAAGGCATTCACTTCATGGCATGCATTTGGACACATCATAGAGTCGTGGTGACGACGCGTCTCACATGGGATTTATACACTTTAAAACATCGTTTGGCTTGTATCAAACCTATTTCCGCATACATTGATTTTCATTTGGGACCTACATTTTGTAAACTCTGATTATTTTACTTAATCAAACGATGTATTTTCTAAACGACACTTTAGGTCGTTCGATATAACTGTAACTTTGATGCTATGACAGTCCTCCCCCAAGGTATTCAATTCCGCTGCAAAACACGTAATTTGGGGGTGTGACACAAATTGACAGTGTCGCTCCACATAATGGCATGGCAACACATCCTGAATTTGTGTATGCAACTATGGTGGAGAAGAATAACACGCTGTCATTTGCACCACATATGTATAAACGAGTACTAAAGGGATGTCCATATACAATTACACTTAGTAGGGATGAGCGCGGTATCATTTTTGCACCATACCGGCACCGTTTTCCGTGTACCGGATTTTTCCCGACCTAAATTCAAAGTATAAGTATACCTTTTATCAAAAAATATATTTAATCCTCTGTTTGTTAGCGTCCATAATAGTCAGACCATACAAAAGACACATTTTGAGCCTCATTATTTGAATAATCATAACATCTATATTTGAATGATTTTGTGCAGTCATTTTATTATGTTTTATACTATGGTTCTCGAAAGTCCTTCCGAGTGTTATGAGTGGTTTATGGCATAAAGCCTTAAACTCCATATTTGACTATACAATGCAATGCACTTATGATCAAATAGTCAGTACACTATTCCTTTTTACATATAATGAGTGCCTTTAGTTAGTAAGTTACAATACCAGGTTCTTAATCTCTAATGTACCATCATGGCCTAACTGATATACAGGTTCATGAATCTTTATTAGTTTCATAGCCTAGATGATTTTAGTGATTGTAAAAGAGTAGGATTTGATTTGTGTGAGGGGTTTGAAGTACACAATAAGTGTTACAGAGGTTTAGTTGTAACAGAAGGTTTTCCGCTGCTCATCCCTAACACTTACCATGCCAAAGAAGCAATAGGGTGTTTACTCAGTCGTCTCGACGTGTTTTGCTTCATTCTAAAATGCAGTTGTTTGCTTTATAAATATATAATCACTTCTGCCTATAATGCAATTTCAAAATTAGTTTGAGTTGGTATGGGTGAAATCGTTAGTGAAGATGCCTTGGCTTGGTATGAAAGTCATCCAAAGAATTTGCAAGCTTCCGAGTTGATTTCAAGACTTCAAGACGATGTCATAAATTACCAGGTAAAATTCCTTATGAGATAAAAGGACTATTTTATGAAAAGAAACCTAATGGTCAAATTAGATAGACTATTACTAAAGAGGGTACCTCATACAATGTGTAGAACCATCAGGGGTGAAACTCTTTAATGCGTGTCGTTAAGTATGCCTGGAAACAAAAAGAGGTACGAGACTGATGAAGTGTTAAATGTTATCCTTGGATTTGATGGCAAGGATGTTAGAAGAATCGGGTTTCGTGCAGAATTGAATTTTAATCACAATACTCTTTTTGTTAGCGCTAATGTTCAGCCTACTTTTCATGCGTCTTTTATTAGATTATATAGTAGCAAGATCGGTTTAGCCAACAATATTTTCTACAAGACCATCCAGTTGAGAAAAAAGATTGGTACTTTATGCTTATGCTTCACAAGAATCCTATCAATGTACCCGCTGTCAAGATGAACTAATCAAACCCATTAGTAGTTAACGAATTTACTAAATTTCGTGCACTGTTCACCTGAATTTTACAAACTAGACTCCCAAAGTTTATGTATTGTTAACTAAATTAGTACTTCTATGAATTTTATTATCTTATATTGTGTTTGCTTAAATGTTTCTAAACCAAGTTTGTACGAGTTTTTTTTTATGTTGTACTTGATTAATATATTCTCAAGCATGCGTACTTTTTGGCCCAAACCATATGGGATCAAAATTAGTTTCCGTTTTTTATGTATTTTCTGAATACAAATGGTCCATCACAACGCGCAATTTGGCTGATAAGTTGTTCTCTCATGCTGCTTATTATGTTGATTTTCTTTGAGTAACAAATCTATTCTGCTGATATGTTCAAGGGTGTTCGGTTCAGAATTTTTCTACCTCTTTGCAAAGGGATTTGGTTGAAACATAATGTTGACTTTTTGTGCAACAACAAATCGTTTTTGTTGAACTACATATAGCGCAAGCATTGTTTAAAAAGTATGAATCTTATTATAGTAGTCTTTAAAAAGCTTACCAAGTCTGCGTTTATAAGTTTTTAAAATGATGCTGCCCCGCAGCAACGCGCGGGCAATCTTGCTTGTTCTGAATATAATCTTCAAAATTCATTTGACTGAGCAGTCTCACAACTTCTTATTATGATATGTTTATTTCATTTAAAAATAAACAAATAAGGAAAAGCAGTTTAAAATCACATGTTTCTGCTCTAAAAAAATATTAGCAAAAGGAAAAAAAATATATATAAAAAAATAAATAAAGTCAGGAAAACATAAGCATTCCAATCACCCCATAACCCTTAAAATTTATGTAAAACCTCAATTTCACTTCTTCTATCCAAAGAAACGACCTGGTAAAAACCGAAAACAAAACCATACAAATATAGTCAAGAGTTATAACATTATTTTAAACGTGTCAAAACGATATAAACAAAATTTAAAAGGTAAGAGGTTCCGTTCGTATATCGACAGTATTTTAACCAAATGCGAGACATATATACCTTTGATAGTCTCGATTTTTTATAAAACTAAGATGTAAGCACATTAGCTATTTTACAAAATTAAAACTTAGGTAACACAAATACATGTAACTTTTTTAATTTCCAAAGGTAAATACATGTAAAGGTAAATGAATGAAACAAAAATTTCACCTTAACCCAAATTGAATGTTTTCTTTGACCTTTCATATCAGTCACACTAACTTTGAGAGAAGTAGCAGTGTATAGTAGATTAGACCTTTGGTTGAAACCACAAACAATCTCAACTCAACTCAATCATCCCATGTGTTTTCATCTTTTTAAATAATATTATTCACCATGCTGACTCAGCATTATTAACCAAATTTCATATATCCATTTAAAAAAAAAAAAAAAAAAAAAAAAAAAAATACAAAACAGTAGTATTATACTACTTTATATATTATGATATCAGCACCTTCTTTATTAACCCCATAACTATCACCACTATATAAACACATACACATTCTTTGTCTTAAAAGTTAAAACTGTGACAAAAAAACACACACACAATTTCACACACAAAATGGAAGAAATGAGTCAAGAAACAAGAAAGAAAGGTGGTCTAGTTACCATGCCTTTTATCATAGGTACATTTTTTCTATAATTAGAAAGTTTATATTTTTAAGATGAATCTTGGATCTTTTTGTGATTTTGGAACATGGGTATGTTGAATCTTGGATTTTTGAGCTGGATTTGATCTGGGGTTAGTGTAATTTTGTTTAAAAGTTGGATCTTTTTTTTGCAGCAAATGAGGCTTTTGAGAAGGTGGCTAGTTATGGATTGGTGCCAAATATGATACTTTATTTGATGAGTGATTACCAGATTAGTGTTGCTAAAGGAACAAATATATTGTTTCTTTGGACTGCAGCTTCTAATTTTGCACCTGTCTTGGGTGCATTTCTTTCAGATTCATATTTGGGAAGGTTTCTTACCATTGGGTTTGGTTCACTCTTTTCACTCCTGGTAACTTTTTCTTTTTTAACTTTTTATTAAAATCTGAGTTCTTAGTAAAGATTCTTGTGAGTTTAAAGTTAAGATTTATGAAATCTGGATAAAAAGGTAACTAAGTAGTACTCCTTTTGTATCAAACTATATAGTGTACATTTTAATTGTATTACCATGTTTAAAAAACTTTCCACTTTTGGAAATTAATACTTGTAGTAATAAGCTAATTTCCTCATTCCTACTTAAATAACTTTACCATTAAATTTTGCAACTTTTAGTACACATTATCATGTGATGTAGTTATAATTAATTGGTTACTTTTTAGGGTGATGTCGTTTTAGTATAATGAAATAAAAGCCTGTATTAATGAACTCTTAATAATAAGTGAATCCTATGTTATGATTGCTTTTTAGATGTTGAACAGCATTTTGTGACATTGACTTGCAAAAAGAATCAAGCTGGACTAGGTTGCTGAGTAAGAAAGGCCAGGATGGCACTTATTTAATTTGTTCACAAGCATTCAGTGAACATACAAATGCTTTTTTCAGTTTTGGCCCACATGTCCTACTTACATTATTCATGATAGAAGCCTCAGCCCCTACCTTTGAGATATTATGTGTCCTTTGATCAAGACCTGAAGTAGAAATTTGTAAGGACTAGATAGTGCTTTAGGAAAAATTATGATTCAAATAATGCTTTCTAGGCATGTAAAAGTATATCTTCTATGTTATAAAAAGTGATTTTTAAGAGATGCTTCAAGTTCAAGTGGTTAGCACTTTTGCCTCTGGAGACAGATGTCAAGAGTTCGATCCTTACTCCTTGCAAGGCCGGAGGTCCTTTTCTACCTTTGGTAGAACCGAAGCAGCCTCTCCTTAGGTAGGGTAAGGCTGTCTACATCTCAACCAACCTATACACTGTGGAAGACTGTATTAGGAGTTACTTAACTTTTTTGAATTTCAAATTTTGCTTAAAAAAGTACAATAAAGATTAAGAAACATAAAATGTGAAAATCTTGAAAATAGTGAAAATTATTAGACTAGAGCCTCAAATGATGTAATTTGTGCATGAGTACTATAGTCAAGACCTTTTTGTGGCTAGTCGCAGAACTGATTGTTTGTTTTATTTCAAATTTTTGTAATGATAGGGGATGTTCTTGCTATGGTTAACAACAATGGTTCCACACCTAAAGCCACCTCCTTGTAATCCATATACCGAAACCTGTGAACAAGCCTCACACTCTCAGTTTGCTTTCTTGATCTTTGCCTTCATATTCATCTCCATGGGATCAGGTGGCGTAAGACCGTGTTCATTAGCTTTTGGTGCTGAACAAATAGACAATAAAAACAATCCGAACAATGATAGAGCCTTAGAAAGCTTTTTCGGGTGGTATTATGCAGCGGGTGCAACTGCGGTGTTGATTGCTTTCACGGGTATTGTTTATATTCAAGATCATGCTGGATGGAGGATCGGTTTTGGGATTCCTGCTATACTTATGCTCTTGTCAACATTGTTGTTCTTTGTGGCTTCTAAACTTTATGTGAAAATGAAAGTTAAAAAGAGCTTATTCACTAGCTTTTTACAAGTGATTGTGGTTGCTTATAAGAATAGGAAACTTCCTACCAAGTCTCCGAATGCCGATGGGTGGTATTATCACAAGGATTCTCTAGACTCCTTGCCCACCAAGAGATTAAGGTATCATTTTTCTTTCGTTATTAGAGGTGGCAAAATGAGCGAAATGTGTATGGGTCAAAACGGGTCGGGTTGACAAAAAACATTTTTCTGCTCCAACTCTTTATATTTTTTTATGATAGGAAAAACTTTGCCAAATATGTGTAAACAACTTGAATATGGTAAAATTTTGTTTGGCCTGTTTGACCGTAGGTAAAAACTTAACCCGAATCGACCCATTTATATGTAAATGGGTCAATCGGTCACCTTCATTGGAACTATGAATGTTTTGTCAAGGATTTGATCTCTAATTCCTTATGTAGGTTCTTGAACAAAGCTTGCATCATTCAAAACCAAAAAGATTTAACCTCAGATGGAATCGCTACCGACCCGTGGAGGTTATGCACAGTAGAACAAGTCGAAGAACTAAAAGCACTAATCCGAGTACTACCATTGTGGTCTTCAGGAATCATGATGTCAATAAATGTTAGTCAATCTTCATTTCCAGTAATTCAAGCAAGCACCATGGATAGACACATGGGATCAAGCTTCCAAATTCCAGCAGGGTCCTTTGCTTTCTTCACCATCGCGGTTCTAGCTCTTTGGGTCGTTCTATACGACCGTGTAATACTCCCATTTGCATCAAAGATTAGGGGAAAGCCAGTCCACATTGGTGTCAAGTTAAGAATGGGAATTGGTCTTGTTATCTCCACTATGGCAGTGGTTGTTTCCGCTATCGTAGAACACGCTAGAAGAAAACAAGCAATCCGACAAGGGCTAGCAAACAATCCACAAGCGGTAGTTGCAATGTCTGCAATGTGGTTGATCCCTCAATACTGCTTACATGGATTAGCCGAAGCGTTTAGTGCAATTGGGCAAAACGAGTTTTACTACTCAGAGTTCCCTAAAAGCATGTCAAGCATTGCAGCATCTCTATTCTTGTTAGGAATGGCTTTCGCTAATCTATTGGCTAGTCTTATACTAAGCACAGTTGAAAACGTCACTAAACATGGCGATAAAGAAGGTTGGATCGCCACTAACATTAACCAAGGGCGGTACGATAGTTACTATTGGGTTCTTGCCATAATGAGCTTTGTGAACTTGTTTTACTATCTGTTCTGTAGTTGGGCTTATGGTCCTTGTGCTGACGAAATGGTTAAAAACGACACTAAGACTAGTAGTACTAAAGACCCGAGTGAAGAGTTAAGAAGAGCGCGATCTGTGGCTGATGAAAGAACAAGTCTTTTCTCTAGTTTACCATCATAATCAACTTCTTGCAAATATTAGATGTTATTTAAGACAGGTTCATATTATGAGATATCTCTAATTTGAAAATGATCAATGTAAAACCCAAACGAAAAAGAAAAAAACGGCGTTGGAGAATCAAGAAACTGATCCAATGGCTCGACGTGGGGTGTTGTTTAGTTCGGTTTGGTTTGATGTGTGATGATAGACGAGGAGAACAATCGTTTGTGCTGTCGATAGACTAGGTTTTCGTCTAGTTTTGTATTACGGATGTGAACTTGAATATATACTTGTAACATAAATATTAAGTGTGTTTAAGGTTTTTATTTGTACCTTGTTCTTAGATTGTATCACAGTATCTTATTCACATTGATTATTAAAAAAAAAACAAAAAATGTTGGAAAAAATAGTCAATCCGTCTTAAAATAATTGTCTCCCGACAAAAAAACATATCGTTTAAGAAAAACATAATTATTACAGCTTTCTCTTTCTTACTTTTCATATAATGACAATTTTACCTTTAATTAATTACTTAATTCATCTTTTAAAATTTGTAATACTAACCTCAAATGAGGGTAATATGGTAAACTTGATCAAAATTTCATATTTACTTTCCGTAGTGAACAATTAATTTCTGACAACTTAAAAGGAAAACATGGATAATAAATTTAGAAAAGAAGGAATAATAGATTTCCTTTTGATCAAAAGGAGATATAATAATTGGTTTGTAATAATTTTAAGGTATAGAAAAAACCATAAAATATTGAACAGAAACAAAAACAATGATCCAAACCATGTCCAAAAATTGTGGGTTTGACAGAGAGGCATGGCTCTTTATGTGAAAGGCAGTGCATCAAGCTAAAACTGTTCCCCCCTAAATTTAGGATTTAACAACTGTTCATAGCCTTTGGGTTTTAATGTTGGTCTTTATACACTGAATTCATGTTCTTTAATTATTAATTTTGCACAGGTATTGTATAGTGTTAAGTTAGATATTTGATTGGTGTAATGAATTTACCTTAGCTTAAGATTTACTCCATTGTATACACAATAGTTTTTTATCCCCATTTTTAGCTACCCATATGATAAAGTACTTCTTTTCCCTAGTTTCTTGTATTGAAATTTTGTTGCGAAAATAGGGTTATTTTTTTAAGAGCAACTAATTATCTGACAATATTTACAAATCTATCTGAAGCAGTACTTGAACTGCCAATCAGTTGATTAGGTACCTTTTCACACGGGGAGATGATTTGCACACATTTCTTTTTTATTTGCACACTCACTGTATAAATAATCAAAGCAAAATGTAAATATGGTACAACCGTCTAAGCAAAATGTAAATATAGTACAACTGTCTGATACAACAATTAAAGTGTTCCAATCAAAAGTAAAAGTGTGCAAATCAATTCCCTTTCACACGACATGAAATACCATCGATCCCTTTCGTTTTGTTGTGTAAAATACCTGAAATCTTTCTACATAAATACACCTGATATTAGACAATGAGCCAGCTAAAAATAGAGCTGATATCAACTGGTAACTGAAATAATGAGTAGAGGCCAAAATACATTTTATGCCATGATAATAATTGTGAATAATTCCCTAATATGAGGAATACTTTAAATTCCACTTTCTTCTTGTCTCAAATAACAACAAAAATACATTCATAAGTTTAATGTGCCACACTTGAAAAAAGGGTGATTTTTTTCTTTCTTTTTTTAGCTTCTTAGAGGAGTTAAGAGTCACATATGATTTAAAGCCTCTAAATGGCCAAAATTCTAAACACTTCAACAACTTCACTAAATAGTTCTTATATCAGCTTCTTGTTTTTTTTGTCATATAAAAAAGTTAAGCAAAAGTTGGAATCATTAAGTATGTTTTGTAAGAACTCATTTAGTCGTATACATTTGGAAAAAAAAGGGATTGTTCTTTTAGTTTATTTTCTTTTTGGTAGTTTTTTAGACTAGCTAAGAGGCACATGTGACTTAAAAGTTCGAAACACTTCAACAGCTTCACTATATATTTTTATATTAACGATAGTCGAATGCGTATAGAATGAGGCGATGCGTATATATCCTCCAAACACTCAAAATTGCATATATATATATATATCCGACCTAAACTATAATAGCATATATATCCCTCCTGAATCTAAAAATTATATATCCAAAATAGTTTTTTTATTTATTTAAAACCTCAAAACACATTATAGTTACAGCTTATATCTAAAATTTTGATTATATTATGAACGAAACACAATTAAAGATGATTATGAATTACCTAAGTCAATGTTAAGGTTTATAATTGTAGCGTTAATGCATGTTTAGAGGGAATAAGTCATATAAATCTAAGATAACGATGATCGATAGCGTAAAAACACAAAGGTATAATAGACATTTTTTTATATAAATTGTAATTATAATGTGTTTTTGGGTTTTAAATATATAAAAAAACAATTATTTTGATATATATGACAATTTTAAGTTTTAGAAGAACGGGCATATTTTTTTGTTTCGTCACATAAAAAAGTTTGACAAAAGTTGTAAAATTTAAGGTGTGTGTTGTAAGAAATCATCTGTTCATATGATATTACAGGACATACACTTTGTATAATCATTGTATTCAAAGCATAAGTACCCTTTAAACAACTGTTAACCAGATAATTTTGACACATGGAGTGAACGTTAGAGAACTGTAGACTAATATACCACATGGAATTGAAGTCATTAAATATTCCACAAATTGTTTTATCATGAAACATTACATAGTCAACATAACTTATAAAAGCAACAAAAATAAATAGAATAAGGTACCATGTTATGCAGAAAGGGTAAAAGCTTGGATTCTCATAAAACAAAGGAAAAGACAGTTTAATACTACAGATCAAATGATGATCACAATATCAAAATATATATTTTTAATAAGTAAATTACATGCCTAAATACATGCCCAAATATATTTATAAACACACACAGGGACCGAAAACCAGGGTGGGTCCCAGAACATCCATGAAATTTTGCAGTTTAGTGTTAATTTTTGTAAAAAAACTCGATTTTTTCTAAATGCACCTGGTAAAAAAATATTGTGTTCCACGTTTTGTATAATTTCAGTCCCTGAATACACATGACATTCTAGTGCTGAGAAAAGGGGTCGCGTAGTCACAAAGCCATACATTAATGTCATGTTTCTTTAGGCATGGTATAGTCGAGCTAATAATTTCTCATAATTCTAATATGAACGACATATAAAAACAGTGCAGATACTCTATAGCCTGGCGTTATCAAGATGGTTCACTTTAGGTATAAATGAAATTTTAAAAGCATTTTACTGTTATTATTACCTTTTACAGCTTTAAAAATAAATTATACTTATAAATTTATACCCGGCTGCACTACCCACAACGGACGAAATCACGAAGTTTGCTGATAATAGAATACAAACAGCTATGCGGCATCTTGTAAACACTGAAGCACTTGGTTTATTGTCCTTCAGTAGCCAACTTCGTCTTCAACTCCTTTTTGTTCACCTGAATTTACACAGAAATTGATTCATTAAGTTTCCGCTGTAGAAAAAAAAAAGGGTATAATTTACAGAATTGATCCAAACAATCTCCAATTTGTTAGTAGCTATGAGGAGGAATATGCAATTCCTTGTTAATAAGCCAGCATATTATTACCTTTCCCATGGCATTACGAGGCAGTGACTCCCATATAAATAAGCGGGTTGGTAGCTGAAAACAGTAAACACAAGATCAGTAACTTTACATATATGTGCCGTAATAAACAGGAAAAAAAATCTCATCTAAGATGAAATATATACGAATAGTTTTCATAACATAAGAGTATCAATTGTAGCTAAATTAATATGAAGTTCAAATTTATAAAGGGCCACCTTGTATGGTGCGAGTTTCTGTTTAGCCATTGAGCAGAGTTCATCGAGAGTTAAAGCAGGCTTCAATTCCTTGTCACGAGCCTTTTTAATCTCTACGACGGGCACAACTATTGCAGTCACTGCTTCTCCATAAGCTTTATCTGGTAACCCCAACACACAACATTCTGAAACGGCTGGATGCTGTACAATGATCGAGCATATTGATTTAATATGTAAATGCATTTCCAATTCTCATCGCCTATTTAACGGATACAAGAGAAAAACTTAACCTCTAAAAGAATTGCCTCGATTTCTAATGCTGACAACTTGTATCCACCAACCTTCATTATATCAGCATTAGTACCTGATTGGAGGACATGCAAGTGTCAATATGCTTCGACTGATAAAAAGCAAAAAGTATTACAGAAGAAGAGTAATTGAATCTTACGTCCCAAAATTACATAATATCCATCTTCATCCACTTTAACAGCATCGCCAGTCTTGAAATAGCCACCCTCTATAAACGAATCCTTGGTTACCTAACAGTTTTTTTATGATTCAGTATTAGACAACAATATCCATCTTCTATCCTTTAGCACTAGCACACTTGCACTTGCCGGAGGTCTCGTTGGAAGCAGTCTCTCTACACACGGGTTTACCCTGGTGTAGGGGTAGGATCTGTCTACATTTTACCTCCCCCATACCCTGCCTTGGCGGGATTGGGTTTGTTGTTGTTGTTGTTGAGTATTAGACAACAAAAAATGTGACATGACATCAAACTTTCGTCATCTACATAGAATAAATCTGTTAGAACAATATATATATAAGTACCTCAGGGCGTTCCAGTATTCCTTAAACATTGAAGGGCTTTTGACACAAAGCTCACCAACCCCCTCATTACTATCGTCATCTGCAAGAATCTTGACCTATTACCAACAATAAAAATTATAGTCAAGTTCCAGATTACAAATGATCAAAGAAATATATTGTCATTTTGTGTTCTGAGATTGAACTTATTTGCTAACCTGCACGCCTGGAAAGGGTTTGCCAACAGTACCTCCTTTTCGTAATCCATTTAATGGATTCGAAAGTGCCATGACAAACTAAAAAAATGAACCACAATCATTAGAAAGATGACCCACATGTAGTCTATTCATTTTGTACATTTTTAGAACTTTTGACTACCTCTGTCATGCCGTATCGTTCTAATAGCCGATGTCCTGTAATCGCTTCCCATTGTTGCATGACTGGCAACGGTAGAGCCGATGATCCACACATCTGGAAGTATAAACAGTTCATATATTAGAAGCCAATAAGTCAACCTAATATCATGGGTCAGTAGGTCTGTATCTATATATATTTTAAAGCATATAACGACAAAAGGTTTTTGATAATCACCATTAGACGCAGTTGTCTTCCAGCTGAAGCAGAAGCTGCTTGTAAGTCTGGATCCATAGCTTCATATCCTTGTATCAGCCTGGTATACATGGTCGGAACCTAAAAAAACGAGACAAGAATATCAGATGCTATAAGGACACAAAACTTGAATTCTAAAATTTCGGAGTTTATATAAGTATCATACCCCAGTAAATACAGTAATTGCATCATCAAGCTTAGTCCCATCTTTTGGATATGATTCACGCCATCTTTGCCAGATACCCCTCACACTAAACTTTGGCATGAATTCAACCTTCAATAACATACATATAAAACCTTAAATATTTTGTTGCAAATAGAACTTGATTCAACTGTCAATAATGTAAACGTAGTCACTAACCATGGAACCCGCATAAAGAGGAGCAAACAATGCATTGAAGAACCCGTGAACATGTATCAAAGAAGTTAAGGATCAACACAGAAATGTGAGAAATGCTAACTTCATACGTAATAAAACAACAAAAGAACAAAATATTTTAACATTTAGTTTGTGGATATGGTGTAAAGGCAGGCAATGCAGAAAACAATCGCTTGATGTGTATCCCCAAGCTGTTGATAACGTTTTCACCTGAAGTTTAGACAAAAAAACAAGTGAAAACCATCAGCATTCTTTTTTTCCCTCTCATGGTACAGCTGACACGAAATTACCTGTGCTAAAATGCTACTATGTGTGTGAACAACTCCTTTAGGTTTCCCAGTTGTACCACTAGTATACAAAATCAATGCCGGGTCATAATCTGTATGACAAAAACAACAGATACATGAACTCGATACCCTAGTAGTATATAATATAAGAAGACTTATATATGATAGAATGAATAAATACCTTCAACTTTATTCAAGAACTGAATTTCCTTCAAATGTACACCATCGTTAACATCACCACTAGGAACATCAGGTATTAGAGAAAATCCAGCTGCAGTTTTGGCTGCAATGTCTTGCAAAAGCTCACTGTGATCTTCAGTACTTAAAATCATCGATACATCCTATAAACAGGATATTAATTATAAAATGAAGAAAAAAATTGTCACAAGATATAAGTTAGGAAACCAAGAAAACAACAGGAAGGTACGCGCCGGTCATGACATGTAATAGCTCAGCTTCTGGATAACTGAGTGCAAGTGGAACTGCTACACCTCCACTTAACCATATTGCAAGTACACTGGCTACAAATTCAGCCGATGGTTTAGCCACGACACCTATTCTAGCACCATTCAGACTCTTGTTATCCGTGGTCCCCTTAACCTACAAAACAGATAATTCTTGGTTGCTTAGATAGCAGTAAAATATGGTTTGCATTTTATAAGTATTTACATATGTCATGAGATTACCAATGCATGTTTAACTTACAGTTTTATGGTCATGACTAGATAACAGAAGTGATATTTTCGAAGCAGAAGAAACTAGATGTTTGTAGCCATAACTTTTGTCATCAGCTTTGAGAGCAACACTTTCATGGGATGCAGAACCATGACCTGCTATTGCTTTCACGACCTCCATGAATGTTTTACAACCTGAAGCTGTGTAGTTACACCAAAGTTAAATAGAAGAAAGTATAATAATAAACGCATATATTTCTATAGCATCGGGGTTACAAAATTTTGTTATATACAGTTTGCAAGTGTGTATTCGGATCATGCAACTATTACAATATTCCAATTGACTATCATGATTAGGCCTTGTTAGTGCTCAATAAGCCTCATAATGGTCAAGATCTTTGCTCAGGTCATAAAAAAAGAGGCCTTGTTGAACAGACTTCTTATGTGCTTCACATTGGGTAACGGTCAAGGTCTCCATTAGGGTCTTGATAGGAGAGATCATCTTATTAAAAATTGAACAAAAAGAACCTTAAAGTATCATACAAAAGCTTAATCCTACATAGTATTAAACCTCAAACTAATCGATTATTCCGTTTATCAAACTACATATTGGTACAGAACACATTCACATTGTCCTTTCACTAAAATCACCGGCAAATTTCTGTGATTCAACAATCAGCATGAGAATTACCCTTGGGTAGGGGTGTAACTGTCTACATCATACCTCCCCATGCCCTTCGGCAGGATTGGGTATGTTAATGTTGATGTATACTTAAACACGGGAATACTCGTAATATATGTCAATTTTAAAACTAAAGTTTAATACTAGTTTAAAAGTAAGTGATCATTTGCTTCTTCCATAAATGTCGCCATTCAGACATACAAAAACACGCATCATCATTAACATACCAATCACTCATCCCCAAAGAAAACAACATCCAATCCACTGATCACACCTAGTTCAAACTACACAGTCATCCAAACACTCATAATTTCACTCCATAAACCAAGCATTGCAACAAACACCTAGACTCAAATCACTAAGTTAACACCAAAAACCGCAATTTGCCACGCCAAAACCATAACGGATTACATTTCCAGAAACCGTTAAATCATTAAACAAACACAAGAAACATAAAAAGTAACGATCTTTATCAAGAACTCATGATCAAAGAGCAAGCATTTCAACAAACATAAAAAGGATCGACCATTAACAAAATTATGACAACAAAAAATACTGATGAAACTTACAAGAAAAGTGACGAGATTGAGAGAAAGTGCTAGAACTGAAGTGGGTGAACAAGTAGTTGAATCTGTTTTTGTAGCAGTTATTGCTATGATGAAGAGATATGGTGGTAATAAATGTGGAGCATTTGTTCATTGCTATTAGTGGTGTTATATTTATAGCTGTCAACTAACTGCCATTTAATTTATTACTATTTAATTTGAGTTACCAGAGATGGAATTAGATACGCAACGATAAGATGAAACCAAATACGAGGGGGGAGCTCATTTCGTATGGGCTTTTGTGTGTGCCTAACAGGCTAACACTAGTCTAGAAATTTGGCTTTTGGACAAAAAGTGTCTTTTCCCCTAAAGTCTATCTCATTCATCAGGCAACTTTCCAGGACCTATGCCGATGACATGGCATTGTTCCCTTTTCTTTGCCCGCGACCGCTAGCTCTGTTAATCAGGTTAATGTGATCCGAATAAGAGTTAGCTGGGTCGGGTTATTCGAGTTTTAGAGAAGAGGATTTTACCAGTACCCGACCATTAGCATGAACTTGCAACATGACACTCGAATTAACTCTAATGGCCATGCCTTATTAGTGCTCGATAAGACTCTTGATGGTCAAAATCTTTGTTCAGGTCATAACAAAAGAGGCCGTGTTAGACAGATTTCTTATGTGTTTGACATTGTTGAACGCTAAAGGTTTTCATCAGATTCCTAAATCTTAGTCCAAGAGATCTCTATAAAAAACTTAGATAAGAAAACCTTAGAGTATCATACAAAATCATAATGCTACTTAGAATCAAACTCAAAGCAATTGTTAATTCCCGGTATTGAGCTATACACATTCACATTGTCTTTTCACTATGACAGCTACGGCTAGCCATGTCAATTTCAAAAAGTGACATATATTTCAAAAGGGGTTAATCACAACTTGTCAAATTGCATGTACGTAACTCCATAAACCCCGTTACTCATTCATGCAGAGCACACATGATCATTTGCATCTATAAACTCAATCGACAATCCTTCAAGCACATATAAAAACCATATCTTATTAATTACTAGTTGTATATAACTTCAAAAGTGGCTGATCATTTACGTCAATAAACTCCATTAATGCCACCATTTATGGGGTGTTTGGATCAGCTTATTTAGCCGGCTTATGGGCTTATTTGACTTTGGAAAAGCCGATAAGCTCACTTATTGAAGCTTATGACCTTATCAACTTCACCTTATTGGCTTAAGCCAATAATATAAACTTAATAAGCTCTAAAAAGTGAGCTTATGGGCTTTTCCAAAATCAAATAAGCCCATAAGGCGGCTAAATAAGCTAATCCAAACGCCCTATTAAACACTCATGATCACTTACATATCAAATCATCAAAATTCCACTCCATAAAACCAAGCATTTCAACAAACACCACCAAAAACCATTGAATCATAAAACAAAGACAAGAAACATAGGAGTATAAAGTAACGATTTTTCATGATTGAGCAAGCATTTCAACAAACACATGGAGTGCAACAACTAAAAAAAGGGTGAAACTTACAAGAAAATTGTCGAGAGATTGTGGAATTAAAGTTGGTGAACAAGTTGTTGAATCTGTTTTTGTAATAGTAGTTATGGCTATGATGAAAAATGGTTGTAATAAATGTCGATGACCATTTCTTGTTCATCGCTATTAATTTAGCGGTTTTGTATTTATACTTGTTGATTTGGGTTACCAAATTTTTCACGTGTCTTTCATTAGGAGACAAAAACAATAGACAAGTTTATAAGAAATTGCGTGTTACATCAGCTTTCTACATCTTTATGGCATACACACAAAGTTCGTTTTTTTTTTTTTTTTTGGTTTAGACGCGTCCAAGGGGCTGCAGTGGGGAGAACGCATCTTAAATGGGGATGACCGAGTTGAGGACCGGCTTGAAGACCATGCATTACGCCTAGTCTTAAGCTGGTTATTTGAACCTGACTTTAATAAGAGTTCGGGTTATTCTCGTACGGGTTGGTTGAGTAAGGGGTAACCTGAACAAACCCTATTATAACAAAATAATTTTTTTAATAAAAATCAAAGAAATATATGAAAAAGAAAGTTTAAAAAAAAATAAAAATTCCCTTACGCGGGTTATTCGGGTTAACCTGAATAAGGGTAAAATTACACTTTTCAGCCTTTTTTTTTACTTATTAAATATAACTGATATTAAACACATTTGCCAATGAGACATCAAATTACCTTAAACCAGACACTTTGTTACATGTTAGACAGCAAAACTACAACAATCTAGACAAGAGATCTCCATAAGTAAAATCATACAATAGTTTCTGACATAACCCGGGAGTAGGATTACACATTAGCATAGTTACCTAATAAACCACACATTGAAGAACAAACAATGACAGTGCAGTTATGGTTTGTTGAATCTTAACCAAACTGATCCTATGAAGTCTCGAGTGTTGTGCGGCAATTACGTCATACTTTATAATCTCAGAGTGTGCAAAGCACAAACGTGCATCAAATTTTCATTACTGAGAATACGAGATAATCACCACGATCATCCTACCAACAGTGATCAAATTTATTAGCATACAGATGTTCTTCTCCCCTTTAAAGCTTAACATATAACATAAGTACATCTGTTCTTGCAACAAAATATAACACAAAAGGGATAAAACACAAACAGTTCATCGCGGAAGCCACTGTTTCCACCAAGGGGATGAAGAAAGAATTCCTTCAGGTGGAGGGGTAAGGATCTCTATCATGGTTGCCTTCTCTTTAGGGGTAAAAGGGATTCCTCTAGTCAGGTTTATAGCAAGCAAGTGGACGTTAGTCCTTTGCCTGTGCCTACCGTATGCCCATATTCCTCCGGCAGCACCAGCAACTATAAGCTGTTCAAAGACATCATCTGATTTAAATAATCTCCAATATATAAGAATAAATGAATCACAGTTTTGAAAGGTGCTCTTAAACTGACCGGCGATAGCCACAATCCTGCAGTCTGCCAATCAAACTTTGGGGCATAAAGGATTGTCTCCCCATAATCCACTTCAAGCTTATTATAAATATCTTTGTCACTTTTTCCAGATCGTATTTCATCACGAATAAGCTACAACAGAAAGCAAGCATAATGAGCATAGCACAATAAGAAAGTGTTTTAAGATTAAGTAGCAGCATAACATGACATACACAATAGCTGGTTCCTTCTCCTAAAACGACATGGTCATATTTGCTTTCTACCATTTAGATTGTAACATAAAGTTATGTAGATCCTCCTTGCCTAAGCAGACTCAGGGGTAAGATTGATATTATAAATGGGTTTATGTTTATATAAATCATTAAATCTCTCAACACATATAAAGATGGAAAGATTGAGCCATAATAAATTATGAAAAGCTACATGGATCAGCCTATTGACATATAGGTACAAGTTCAAACATCCATTAACAGATTCAGAAAACCGAATAGCAACCTTAAATTTGAGTACCTACAGTTCAAACAACTACAGTACTGTTAAGCATAGTAAGCGATAATGATCTCACTATGCCACCAGGTACTCTTATAAACATCTACAGAAATGGGAAATCATCAAACTCTAAAGGGTAGCCCGTGCTATCAATTACAATCAGGAAGCTAGTTCTACTTCATGTACACAACAAAAGGGTGAACGCGGGATAGCAAATATTTTATAAAGAAAAGTCACCTTCCTGAGGAGAACAGCAATATCAGCTTGGGACTCTTCAATCGACTGACTACCGCACTCTAAACATCTCACATTATGACTAATATTCCTCGCCCGCGCATCAATAATCTGCTGCTTCTTCACAGGATCCTCTTCATTCTCCATCCTCCAGACAAAACTCCCAAACCTAACAAAAAAAACACCCATATCATTACAACATCTTTCACTCAAGCATTTTATCAAACACTTGGTGTGCAACCAATTTCCTTCAAAAAACAACAACCAATTGCATAAAGATTTAAACTTTCCAATACCCTTTATCGAGAA
Organism: Chrysanthemum makinoi; assembly: GCA_910596185.1. Lineage (NCBI taxonomy): Eukaryota > Viridiplantae > Streptophyta > Magnoliopsida > Asterales > Asteraceae > Chrysanthemum > Chrysanthemum makinoi. The sequence goes on along the minus strand of OU343220.1, from coordinate 309,788,716 downwards.
TCATACATATGTGTAATTTCACACATACCCATTTTGAAAATCAGTTTTTAATCACAATACAAAACAAGAAAAGATACAGAAATGAAGATAACAATAAGGGTAATGAGTATATATATACAAAAAATGTTACCTTTATGTAGTTAAGTAAATGGTGTTAAAGATTACTGAATTTGAAATACTGTTTTGATTGGACTCCGATCTTCAAATTGTGATTGTGTTGTGTCTCAGCTTTGAAAATGATCATTGTTTAACTCAAGAACAAAGTTTTTTATTTTGGTCCTTTAGGTTTTAAGGTTTTGTCATTTTGGGTTTGTTTTATTCTTCTAGTTTGTTGGAGGGCTCGTTATCTTGCGTTATTTAATAATTATTGTCCAGTGAAAACCCATGTAGTCAAATTAAAGGAAATGTAAACTTTAGCATATTAGATAAAAACAAACAGGAAGTTCAAACTCATGAAAACAAATACTGAATAAATCGTTGAGGGATTTTAAACACATTTGGGTCATGTATGACGAGACCGATGTTTTTTTTTTTTTTTTTTTTTTTGAATGTTATCGGCTAAACCAAGACGGAACTTAGTGGGACCCCCCTTCCCCCCAAAAGTACATTGTGTGTTCAAGTATTGTTATTGGCTTTTCTTGTGCTTATTATAAAATAAACAAATACTTGTCACTCCAAGCAACATTCATTATAGTTTTTGTGAATGATAAAAAAATGTTGTCTTTATATTGTAATTTTGAATGATAATTGGAATATTTAATAGAGTTTGGAGGTTAACCATTTGTTTTTGAAATATTCACGGTTTCGATATAGCACAAGTTATATGTCAACAACACATCCATCTGTTTGATTCAACTATAGCAGTCGTGTTTGTGTTGATAGTTTCATATTTAAGGGTCTTCTTCTGATCTAGTTATTGTTTCTCGTCGGCCTTTAATGATACTAGTTACGTCTACCACGTTATTTTCCAATGATATATATTGACACTTATTGACATCCCAGACATTCATATTCTTCAGACTAATTATCTTTACGATTTCTTATGCAAGTTAAATAGGCCTAACATAATGAAACTATTAAGTGTATAGAGAAATTCTAAGGAGTTTTCAGAAAAAAATCTCAAGGATAATATTCAAGAACTGAAAAGACGAGAAAGATACAATCCTTTTGTTCCTTGGAGTGTTAAATTGCCTATTTGGAGGAGGCACTAAATAGACTGTGAGGTGTGTCAATTTCAATGCATGTGTTGATTCAAATTTGGTGTTATGTATGTTGCGCGAAGCTGATCCAGAAAACCTTATACATCTCTTACCTTCAACTTTATTCAAGAACTGGATTTCCTTCAAATGTACACCATCGTTAACATCACCACTAGGAACATCAGGTATCAGAGAAAATCCAGCTGCAGTTTTGGCTGCAATGTCTTGCAAAAGCTCACTGTGATCTTCAGTACTTAAAATCATTGATACATCCTATAAACAGGATATTTTATAAAATGAGGAAAAATTTGTGCAAAGATATAGGGTAGGAAACCAAGAAAACAACAGGAAGGTACCGCATCGGTCATGACATGTAATAGCTCAGCTTCTGGATAACTGAGTGCAAGTGGAACTGCTACACCTCCACTTAACCATATTGCAAGTACGCTGGCTACAAATTCAGCCGATGGTTTAGCCACGACACCGATTCTAGCACCATTCAGACTCTTGTTACCCGTGGTCCCGTTAACCTACAAGACGGATAATTCTTGGTTGCTTAGATAGCAATAAAATATGGTTTACAGTTTATAAGTATTTATTATGTGATGCATGTTTAACTTACAGTTTTATGGTCATGACTCGATAGCAGAAGTGATATTCTCGAAGCAGAAGAAACTAGATGTTTGTAGTTATAACTTTTGTCATCAGCTTTGAGAGCAACACTTTCATGGGATGCAGAACCATGACTTGCTATCGCTTTCACGACCTCCATGAATGTTTTACAACCTGAAGCTGTGAAGTTACACCAAAGTTAAACAGAAGAAAATATAATAATAAACCCATATATTTCTATGGCATCGGGGTCAAAAAATTTTGTTATATACAGTTTGCAAGTGTGTATTCTGATCATGCAACTATTACAATATTCCAATTGACTAACCAACGGCGCTTAGCGCAGTTGGCCACCAGGGTAAAACCTGGGGTGGTTGTTATCCCATTCGGGAGGTCTCGAGTTCGAGTCCCTCTCAGTGGGGGTTTTCCATCGCTGGGGAAGGGGTATTGGGAGTGGTGGAGCCTCTCTGAGGTGCAACCCACGCTGGTTCGAGTTCCGTATTCTGCCCAATTGGATGTCACGCGGTCTCGTTCCTACTAACTATACATTGTACTAACACGCCGTTCAAAATATATATATATATATATATATATATATATATATATATATATATATATATATATCTATCACACCCAAATTACACTTTTTGCTTGGAATGGAATTCCGGGGATTATTTGTCATAGCATCACAATCACAATTATATTGAACGACCTAAAGTGTCGTTTGGAAAATACATCGTTTGATTTAATAAAACTATCAGAGTTTACAAAGTATAGGTCCCAATTGAAAATCATCTCAATGCGGAAATAAGTTTGTTACAATTCAAACGATGTTTTAAAGTACGTAAAACCCAAGTGAGACGCGTCGTCATCACGACTCCATGATGTGTCCAAATGCATGCCATGAAGTGTATACCTTAGATACCGAGATAAAACATGCTAAAAGTGTCAACACAAAGGTTGAGTGAGTTCATAGAGTTTGAGTTAAAATGTAAAGCCTTTAGAAATCGTTTATGCCACAAAGGCATTGCAAAATTCAAATGTAAAGACTTTCAAAATAAACATGTAGCAAAGGCATCGTAAATCCTCAGTTCCAAGTCCCATACATACAAGACTTGCAACTTTGTGTGTTCACAACCCACTTGAGAATGTATATAGTTTATGTTCCAAACATATGATGTCAAATGAATTCACAATAGTACCCTAACTTGGTAGAACAATAGCACTAATCAATAGGACCATGAGAACATAATCAATAGCACCTAACTCAATGTATGTTAGTCAACTGATTTAGAGCGTTATCTT
>OU343220.1:309745799-309785500 GCA_910596185.1 Chrysanthemum makinoi | reverse complement strand
TTTTGGCCTAGTTTGAGATTTGCTCTTTTAATTAATCATATAATATGCAAATGAAATTTAAAGAAATTTGGATTTGACACTTGTGACAACAACGTTACACTCCCATGGTGGAACGTACAAAACGGATGAGGACACTCAGGGATCATGGTAGATCAAACGAAATATCAGTATGATTGGATCCCGATGTACCTCCCAGCTAGTAGAACTGATATTCTTTTTCTGTATGCATGTGTTGCTAGATACCGGCTAAGCCTACCAAAAGCACCTTGAACGCTTAACAGGTCTTTCGGTATCTCCAAGGAACCATCAACATGGGACTATGGTACGAAGGACCCCGGTATGTCACTACAGCCTATGCAGATCTTGACCATGTAGGATGTCAAGATACCCGTCGAAGTATGCTGGAGGTGCTCGGTTTTTGGGTGATAAGCTTGTGAGTGGTCTTCAAAGAAACAATGAGTACTTCTATATCCTATAGAGGTTTGAATACATAGCCATGTCATCTTGTTGTGCTCAAATCCTATGGATGAGATCCCAATTATCTGACTATGGCTTTGTATTCAACAAAATCCCTCTGTATTGTGATAACAAAAGTGCCATTGCTCTCTGATGAGTGTCTAAATACTCATCATTTTTGTACCAATTAAACTGCAAAAACATCTGAAAACACTCAGAAATGCATCAAAATGATAAAAAAAATCACAAATAAGTGTTTTATAAGCAAAAATATCAAAATCTGGTGAAAAACGTATCAAGTTTGCATAATTGGCGTTTGTTTAGTCCCCCAGTTTCAAAAGTTGTCAAAAACGTCCCTGTAAATCTAAATAAAGAAAAATCTCATTTTAAATCCTTAGGGATTCTAAAGTTGTCAAAATTGGCCCTTGAGATTTAAAATTGCAAATTTACAACTTAAGTCCCTGAACTTTGAAATTTGGCAAAAATAGTCCTTTGAGAATTTGAAAATGTCAAAAATGGTACTTGTACTATTAAAACTTGTCAATTTTGGTCCTTGTGACAACTTTGGGAAATTGGCAGGATTGGTCCTTCAAAAATCGAGTTGCAAATTAGGTCCTCGAAATATTAAACTAAACCATGAACCTTTGAACCCTTTGCACATTTAGACCCCTGCCTTTAAACCTTTGACCCCCTTCATTACTGTTTTGAACCCCAAGTCAAACTCCCCCTTCCGCCCCTCCTGCTTATCCTCTTCCCCCACTAGTGCTGCTGACACAGGCTTCCCATCACCTTTTCTCCACAAACCACTCCCCTCATCATCACAAACCCTCCACAATAAATGCCACCCCCCTACTAGCTATTTCAGAGGCTACAGTCAAATATAGGCCTTCCGCCAAATGATAAAACAGCCAACACACTCAAAACTCACCCATTGGTCAAGAAAAGAGGTGGGATACTCTCAGAAGGACATGTGGAAGATTTCTAATGCATAAAAGAAGAGGAAGAAACAAGAGAGAGGCCAGTAGTTAATTTTTAATTTTCATGTATTTCGTTTTTAATGTCAATGTTTTAACTTAGCTTCAAATTTGTAATTTCCAGTTTAAATACATCAATCTTAAGTTAACAAATCATTGTACTAAGCTTTTAAGTGTTAATTCAAGTTTCATTTACATTTCAAGTTTTCAACTTCCTGTTGCAAAAGTTAAGTTTCAAAATCTCAAACCCAAGCTTCAAGTAGCTTATTTCTTAGTTTAAACAAGCTTACATGAGCTTATTATAGCTTTTTGTAAGATTGGAATGCAGTTTCAAGCAACTCTCATGGTTGGTCAACAAAAGTCAACTGAAGATCATTTGGTCATGGAAATGGTTTATGGGTGTTGCAGAGATGGATTTGGGTTGGTTTTGGATTAGTATAGTGTAGTAATAGTTTTGGATTAAGCTGCACAACACTTGGACACTTGTGAGTTTAATCTCGGTTTTCAATTTTTTATTTCAGTTTGCAACTTGTATTCATATTTGAATTACGTGGTCATTAAGTAGTGTAGACAAGTTTAATCAGTAGTAATTAGGATATTAGAGCTAGTTTAATTAATGGAATGAGTTAAACAAGAGGTTAGATCAGTTTTAAATTGCTAATTAGTAGTATAAAGGTGTGTTTGGATCAGTTGATATTGCTGTGTTTGAGGTTTGTTCAAGAATGGAAATCTGTTGCTTCATGCTTGTCTAGCTTTATTTGACCCATTGCAGTCCTTAAATTGTGCCTGCATACACTCAAAGTCAACATCTCACATCAACTGTCTTAATTAGTCCACTGTTAAGATTTTTCAAAAGTGGAACCTTGTTTTGTGTTAAGAATACATAAACATAGCCTGTAATAGCTTCATTTCATTATATAACATCATATCCTCCTTAAATTGGTTCTAAAGTTCACAAAAGTCAAAGTTTTAAAATCTGTCAAAAGTCAATTATATTTGAAAAACCGGTTTAAGCCCAACTAGAAAGATTTTTCACAGGCTCATTCTTGGACCAAATCAAATGAAACTCTGGGTTTTTAAAGTTCAACAGGTCTATTTTCTTATTGTTATTTTAGTAGGTTTTTAGTAATTTTTATAAGCTCTAAATAAGCTTGTCAAACAGGGCTCAGTTGCCCTGTTCACCAAACTCAGTGAATACTGAGTTTTATCCAGTTTTGTGCGCCCTTGCACATTGCTCTTTGAGCTCATCTAGGTCTCATCTTTAGCTTATATTTAGCCACCCAGGTCCTCTTGAGGTTCCAATTTGTGGTTTTCAATTTCAGCTTATTGTGTGGCTTATTGCTTGCTTAAAGTAGCACACCAAATCAGTATTAGCATAAGTACTCAAATACATCAAATCTTTTAAGCTTGTATTCCAGAGGTTAAAACCTGTTGTTATTTGTTGCTTTTGAGTTCTTATAGCATATTATAGCTTCGTGTACTGTTGTGGACTTTGATTTTCCTTTGGCTTATTCAAGTGCTTATTTCATAAGCACTTGGTTTGCATTTTCATTTTCTCACAAACAAGCACATGTTTTTCTATTTTTCTTAGATTCTATATATTAAATTATACTTTTCTTGAAATTTTCATAATTTTCCATAACAGTTTGCTATTTTTCTTAATTTAAAACAGTTTTTAGGATTATTTAATTAGCTTTTAATACAATTAAATCAGAAAAAGTTCAAAAAATTAATTTTTCATTTTTATTAAGTTAAGATAAATATAAAAAGTAAAAAAAGTAATTTTCCAGATTTTTCATAGTTTATTTTGCAATTTTTAGCATTTTAATTAGTTTTAAATAGTTTAAAATTCATAAAAAAATAGAAAAATAATCAGAAAAATATAAAAATAGTTTTGAAAATTCTCTTCTGTTATTTTAGATTTTTCCAAGTCCTAATTTTATTTTTCTAGCTTTATTTCCTATTTTCTTGTAATTTAGGTTATTATTAAATAGTTAAAAATAGTTTTTAATTAATAATAATTAATTAAATAGTTATAAAAATAATTTTCTTTTTCTTAAAATTTTCTTTTATCATTAGGTTTGTAAAAATATCATTTTCATATTTTTAGGATTAATACTGCTTCAGTTTCATATTTTCTTGTGTACGTCACGTAGTTTTTAATTTAAATTCTGTAAAACAAAAAAAAAATCAAAAAAACATTAGTTTAAAAATAGTGATAGCGTTTATTTAATATAATTTAGATTTTAATTTCCTTTAATTTGCATTTAAGCCCCTGTAATTTATAAAATAACTCAAAATCCTTACTGATCACTATCCTTAGTGATTATTCGACATCTGATTGTGTTAAACACCAGTCATCCTCCGTGGGACTTAACGAACCGGGAATCCACTGTATTCTCCTGATCTTCATTGAGTTTGTGCTTGAACTGTTTTAAGTTTGTTACGGTTCGGCCATTCACAGGGCGCGGCTTGAGTGATAAAACTTGACGGTTTTGCACAGATCACTCTCTCTTGCAACAACGTTCAACATTCAAGAGCAAAGCACATTGAAATTCGACATCATTTCATTCGGGAACAAGTGGAAAAGGTGTGGTAGAACTCTATTTTGTGAGGTCTGAATACCAGTTAGCAGACATCTTCACCAAAGCTCTTCCTAGAGAACGTTTTGAGTTTATCCTTCCACGACTTGGTCTAAAGAGTCTACAACCGGAAACACTCAAACGTCTTCAAGAGGAAGACGAGGTAAAGCTCTTTCTTCATCTATCTCTTGTATTTATTTATTCAAAAAGAAAAATACAAAATTTCAAAACCCACAAAAGAAAATAGAAAAATATTAAATTTTCAAAAAATCCATAAAAAATTAGAAAATCTTGAAAATTCCAAAAAAAGAAAAAGAAAAAAAATGTTATTTTGTCTTGTTTTTCTTTATTCGACATCATCTACGGACTTTGTGTTGACATTCAAAGAATGTCACGGGTTTTTAGACGTTCTTCGAATGTACATAAATTGCTTTAAAAAAATGAGGCGGAGAAAAATGGTGGTTTATTGTCATTTCAGGCAATAACCCGTTTAAAAGTAAAGAACAGAGCCATGCTTAATCTTATTTTTCAAATCTCATGCTCTGATTCATAAAACAAATGTTTGTCACCAAAAGAAAAATGTTTTCTTTCCAAATATTTTTTAAATGTCTAATGATTCTTCAAAAATATTTGTCATCTAATGAAAACAAAATTGCTTTGAAAAATCCTCGTACTCTACTTTTGAAAATCATCCGGGCTTATCTGTGTCAAACTCTCTTACACTCAATCAACAACTCATGTCATTGATTGAGGGGGAGAATGATTTCAATTCAATCAAAAAGGTTATTTTTCAAAACAATTGGCATGAAAAAGAGCAAGGTCTACTTTTGGATAATCAAAATGAACAATGTTTTATACAAGTGGTTCAAGACCTTGGCTATTGTTATGTTTTCAAAAGATATTTATGCATGATTGGTCAATGGAGTTTAAAGTCTCAAAATCTAATCCTTATCGGTTAAAATGTCTTTCAAAAGCAAGTCACTATTCTCCTCAAAAGCTCTCAAAATTTAATTTAAATCAATAGAGATCACAACTCTCAAAGGATTTGAAAATTGTGATCGGGGGAGAATTTGTGATTTAAATTGGATTTAAACTGATAATTTGATAAATGGTTTTTATATGTGATTAACAAGCTCTCCTCCCTGCATGTGCCAAACGATTTCAAATTTTCCATGCACATGTTAAGGGGAGCATTTATATCAAACCAAAATGGATTAAACGCGGACTGATTTGTCTCTAAGTGCAGGTTTTCCCTAATATGTGCTAAACAATTTCTAAATCAGATGCTCATATTGAGGGGAGCAAATTTTGAAAACACATTCTTCCCGAAAATATCTTCAACTGTATTGAAACAATGATTTTGATCGGGAAAGTAATGTCGAGATTTTTAGAAAATATTTATCAAAGAAGTAAATTCTTCCTCTTGCCTCCATGTGCCAAAATGATTTCAAACATATGATGCACATGTTGAGGGGAGCCGTTTTCTAAAATATCAAAAACAATTCAGGTACAAAATGTTTTGATCATGTATCACAAGTACTTGGATTGATTTTCAAATGGTTTTCAATTGGTTCCAATGGTAGAAGAACAATACCAAAAGACCGACCAATTTTACTTTATGCATGGTGATATAAGGATGATAATGTTAAGTATTTGTTCCCATGATCCGCCAGAATCGGAGGGATCTTCCCAGGGACAATCCACTAGATAGTGTAGAGTCCTTAGGAATGTTGAAAAAAGGAGAAAAGTGAGATATGGGAAGAGTGCGGACTGAGATAGCCGAACTGGAATAAACCCAACAAGGTTCTAGTAATCAAGTCTCGGTGCAAGAAGGGGTTGAAGAATGAAAAAGAAATAAATGAGAAAAGGGTGAAAACAAATAGCCCTACATTATTTTCAACCTTAGGGCAGAAACCGGCTTCAATTCATATGCTACTGATCTGCACCGAGGTAACACCCGTTATTGAAGACAAGACGCCATGGACCCAGTGACGCACTGCACTACATCTTCCCAAGCTACTCAAGTTCCTCTTAAAAGGACTTGTTTCATTCTCACAGGGGAACCTACATTATCTCTCGACTTTCTCTTAGAGATGGTTGATATTGAAGAAGGAGACCCTCTCCATAGTCTCCGGCATAGGAACCAAATGTGCACAATTGAGTCTAGAGCCATGAGATCATCAATAAATCTCATTAAGGATACAATCAATGAAGACTCTCTGTTTCACACAATGTGGAAAGAGAGAATATACTTTTAGAGTCCTAAGCATTATCCTTGTGGTTTTGCCAGAACATCTTAGTGATATGCTAACATATTCACAATGAAGATGGAAAGCCTTCTAGAGCCAACGTCAAACAAGCTCTTGGTAGGTGGCATGTGAGATCTATCCAATAGATCAACCATGTGACAACTGAACAGAAACAATGGGCGATTCAAATTTTGAATCAATCCTGTTCAGGGTTATGGATTGACGGTTACCTTTGAAAAACCGGTCCGTGCTTAAAATGTTTTCTTTAGCACATCGATTGTGTATTAATATTTCAAAATAAAAGGTGTTTATGATTGATAATTGATTTTCTTTAAAACCTTCGTTGTATTGCAAAAACACTTTATTTTGAAAAGCAGTACACGATTGTTTTCAAATCTCTTTTCATCAATCGTGAATCTCAAATTCATTTGGTTCACTCACTTCGTGTTGTCTTCTTTGAGAAGTTCCGGTTTGAGAACAGCTAGAGCAGCTGCGAAACCCTGTCAACGGGGAACCGTGGGCCGTGTACCTCAATTCAACGAAAGTGATCAAAGACACTTTAGATGCGGCGCTTTATTGCTAACGCTTGTATGCGGTACACCGACGCTTGCAGTGATCGAATGGAGAGGTCAATCCGTAGCCGCATGATCACACAACACATTCATCTCTAAAGAAATCATGATAAAGCATCAACGACTCGATATTCTCACTCCATGCTTCGCTACTCTGCTGCAAATATCATGAATCAACTAAAGCTTCCGCTACTCTGATAAGAAGAAATCATGATTCAGAATGTGAGCATGTCGGTCCACTGTCACAACGTCACATAATGTCAACACCACAATGGAAGAGTCAGAGATTTATGCAAGCTGATGATCTCAAAGCTGTCTCAAAACTCATCATCGCGTGGATCAGTTAAAGACCTCCACTTGAATTATTCAAACATGGATAACATGAAGAATCAAAGACTACGAGCTACTGAGCAAAGAACTTAAACAAGAATTCAAGAACAATCTCAATGAAATATTTGTTTGTATTATGTGTAATTTGAGGTGACCTCCCTTAGGGGGAGATTGTTAGGAATTAGAAAATTCAGTCATTAAAGAGTCGGTCACCTCAAGTATATGTATTCGTTAGAAAGCTCGTAGTCGTAGTCAAGTTATGTTAATAAGTAGTTAGTTAAGTAACACCGTGGAGGACGGACGGGTCTTTACCCACTGTATGCCTGATCCACAGCCCTTGGTGGCGTTTATTTGTAAGACACTATAAATACCCTCTACCTCCCAAGGTAGAGGTTGGAGCTTCAATACCATTTTTCTTTGTTTCACATAGTTCCCAACTCTCTTCCTTTCTTTCTCTAAAACTTTCTCTCTCTAAAACTTGTATACGCCCTTATGTATTTGGTATGATGTGTTTGTGAAATCCTATATCTTACAGCTTTGGTTATCTATGTTGATGATATCCTCCTTATAGGGAATGATCTCAATCTTATAACTCATATCAAACAGCAGTTGGATTCAACTTTCAGCAACAAAGACCTCGGCAGTTTAAACTACTATTTGGGAATTGAATTTCTAAAGAACTCTAAAGGCATCTCCATGACTTAAAGGAAATATGCACTTTAGCTTCTACGCGGTACAAAGTTTCTTGACCTCAAACCTTGCCACTCTTCCATCAATCCTACTGATAAACTCAATGACACTTATGGAGAATTGCTACACGATTCTTCACATTAGAGAACTTTAGAGAGCAAGCTTCTATATCTCACCATCACAAGACCGGACCTATCCTATGTTGCTCTTCTTTAAGTCAATTCAGTTTCCAAGAACAACACATTGGAATGCTCTTATTAAAGTTCTCATATACATAAAACCTTGTCCTGGACAGGGCCTATTCTTTCCATCTAGCACCAAATTTCAACTCAAGGCTTTCTGTGATTGTGATTGTGCAAACTGCTCTTCTACAAGAAGATCCATGACTGGTTTCTGCATCTTTATTGGTCCTTGTATTATATCTTGGTAGTCAAAGAAACAATCAGTGGTCTCCAGGTCATCAACTGAAGCTGAATACAGGGCACTTGCTGACTATACATGTGAAATTACCTGGTTGCTCAGTCTGTTAAAGCATCTACACTTCGCAACTATCACCTATGCTCCCATCTTATGTTACAACCAATCCTCTATTGCATTGGCTTCTAACCTAGTTCAACATGCTAGGACATAACATATTGAAATTGACTGTTACTTTTTCAGAGAAAAGATCAAGTCAGGGGTCATTTTTCCTACATTCAGTCCTTCTCACACTCAAGTTGCAGTTGTTTTAACCAAAGGACTTATTACACCTGCATTTCACAGTTGTATTTCCAAGTTTGGCATGTGTGGTTCATACACACTGCCAACTTGTAAGGGGCAATGGAGATAGAAGAAATGAAACATGATCATTACTTCAGTTATCTCATCGAATTATCTACACCATTACAAAAGTCTAGTGAAATGTAATAGGATGTAAATATCTCATTTTAACTAGTTTGTTAGAAAGTAAAAGTAATTCAAATTAATTGAAAGTTAGTTAGTTTAGCTTTTACCGCTTGTATATAACCAGTTGTACCTCCTTGTTTTCACTTAATCAATTAAATAATCATTTAAAAAATCCTTATTTTTCTAATTACCGTCACGGTGTCACATATGTAACAACTTTTGGGTTTGTTTATAATGATTTGAAGTTAACTACCCCATGATATGACTTAAAAGAAAAGCTAAAATTCAACAATCAATTGATGATGTTAAGTTGAAAAGAAGCCTATACATGACATAAGTGGAATATATCCATGCAACTCGAATGATTACTAAATTAATTTTGCAAATCAATTGTGTTTATTTCCTTAAAGAAATAGTAATATTTGTACCTTGTTAGGTAGTGCACTGTGCACGTAAACAATAATTAAAATCAACTAACAAGTAGTAATAATTAGAACATGATCGAAGTATGTTGAATGATTAGTTACAAAGATTAGTTATCACTCTACCTTTTTTGAAACTATTAAGACTTTGTTAGAGGACACAATCTCTACTTTTAAAAAGATAATTTAAAGTGCTAACTAAACATGTGTTGATTCACATGTCAACATGCACTTACGGGTTGTCTCAGCGTGTGCTGCTCCATATTGATTGTTTGAACAATATTGATTACGGTTATAATCAGTGCGGACCTGGATTTTCCGGCGGGGGCAAAAAAAATTTTTTTTGATAAAATTTGTGATGAACTTTAATAAAAAGGTCATAAAAAAAAATTTTACACTAAAAATTGATAGATTAAGATAGAGATCTAAGGTTTTTACATTGTTTGATGTTAAGGTGGGGGCAATTTGATTTTATAATGGGGTGCACTTTAATAAAATGGTCATAAAAAAAAAAATTTACACTAAAAATTGACATTTTTTGACGAACCATGGAGGGCACCGCCCCTCCTATCCTCTATGTAGTTCCGCCCCTGGTTATAATTGTCTAATAATCCGAGTAATCATATCTAGGCGCACAGAATGGTTTTTGAGGCAATGCGGTATGACAAACGATGTAGTAACCCCACCCCGCTCCTCTTTCGTTCCCGCCAATTCACCTCACACGAGGTCCCTTGCGTTCTTTTTGTTTTTGGGAGTGTTGTGTGTGCGTGTACGTACGTATTTTTATATTATGAAATGAGAAATCTGAATAGCAACGATAAATGGCGAGGGTAATGTAACATTGGTCAGAGTACGTACTACTTCAACTCTTAGACAAACACCACAGCCGAAAACAAAACATGATGGGTGACGAACCCTTTGGTGAGGACACTCATGTCCTTGCCAAAGGCCGCTAAACGACAAAAAATGTATTTCGGTGTTTGACTATGCCTGGCTGTGTAATTAATTAATTAACTAATTAAACAGATTAATTAGGCATGGTCTTTGGCAAGGACATGTCCTTGCCAAAGGTCTCATGAGACTTTGTTGTCAGTAAAAGTGAAAATCTGTCATTGCCAAAGTCATTAGCGACGGGGGAATTGGAGAGGACTTTTTTGTGAGGACATGTCCTCATCAAAAGCTTTTAACAAGGACTTGTCCTAACTAATAAAGTCTTCTCCAAAAGCGTAGAATGTTATTGTGAAACAAATAATAAGTATCTAATTAGCTAGATATAAATTGAGTTTCATATTTCTTATTATAGTTATCCAAATATCATTATTGAAGTTGCAAAAGATCATTGAACATGTTGAATAACTTGAAAGAAAAAAAAAATAGCAAATTCTTAAAAGGGGACAAAAAGTTGGGTAATGGTCACCATATGGTACAAAAAATATACTACCTCCGTCCCATTTCTATTGTCCACTTTGACTTTGACCAGTCTTTCTTGTTCAACTTTGACCATTAATATATTTATTTGTGTTATATAATACTTGATCAAAATTATACTAATGAAAATAAATTTAAAAACCAATACATTGATATATTTTTCATCAAGTATTACATAACACAAATAAAAATAATTATGGTCAAAGTTGAAAAAGTAAGACTAAAATAGTCAATAGTGGACAATAATTTTGAAGACGGAGTAGGAACTCTTTTCAAAATGGTCGTGTCATGAATGCGATTCCATTAATATGTTGACACGTGTCCAGAAAAGAAGTACACTTACAATCACTATCAAATCCTTGTTTGACTTTTATAAACAAATGTGCGAACGGTGGATGTGCGAAAAAAAATCAACTCTATTGGGAATGAACAACTTTTAGGGAATAAAATCTTTATGAATCTAATTTATTGAAAATAAAATCTTACTTTTCAGACCACTAATTTTTTTTATCTTTTTAATCAAAACACACCAAACACACCTATCAAATATTAATACCCATAAAAAAGAAGAACTTTCTCTATCCGGTAGGGAACCAGGCTTTATTGCTATAGTTGACAACAAATTTCTCTAAACTCTTCTTTTTTATCTAAACAAAGGCAGAACTTACATCACATATAATGTTGATAATGCATCAAAAGTTTATGCATCAGTAAATTGATGAAGACATGAATGTGTATGTGCGTATTAAGTAATGATAAAGAGCATCATTAACTTGGCAATGGTATTCCTTTCATTCAGTAGCAACCAAATTTCCACGAACTTGGTAAAGAGCAACCTGTTTCTTTTTTTTTGTGTTTGATGTTTGTTCAGCAGCAACCAAATTTCCACGAACTTGATTAGCTTTTGTAAGTCATGATCATCTTCCTTTTACATGAGCATCAGAAACACCTCGTTCACGACAATCTACTCTTACAAGAGCATCACCAAAGATTTTGATAGGTGTGTTTGGTGTGTTTTGATTAAAAAGATTAAAAAATTAGTGGTCTGAAAAGTAAGATATTATTTCTAAGAGCAATAGGTGTCACACAGCAATTTCTTAGCTTTTCGTCGTGCCACCTCAGCGCCACATCAGCATCCCATTTTTCCACAACTAACCACAACAAACTCCCTCCTCACTCATAACAAACCTCAACCTCTTCATTTGGGCCCCACCACTACCACTTTATTTTTTTATTCAATTTTCCAAATAAACTAAATTTATTTCATTCAAAATAAAAATACAATACAATATACTTAAAAAAAAGTTATAAATTAAAAAAAAAAAATGTAAAGTGTAAACCGTCCCACCCACGATCACTTAAAAAAAAAAAACTTTCTTATTCCCAAAAGTCACACACACAAACACACCTCAGTAAATATCCATGAACAAAATTAAATATTGTTTGTCAAGGAGAAACCCTCGTCGTCAGCACGAAGAAGCAACCGACGGCGAGGGGGGTCGGTGTCACGGCGGCCGACGGCGAGGCGCCACGCTGGACGGCGAACCTTGATGGCGGCGACACCGCTGCTCTAATAAAGCAGATTTATAAAGATTTCATTCCATAAAAGTTGTTCCTTCCCAATGAAGTTGATTTTATTCGCACATTCGCACATCCAGCATTCGCACATTTGTTTATAAAAGTCAAACAATGCTTTGATAGTGATTGTACTTGCAAATGATTGAAATTGTACTTCTTGTCTGGACACGTGTCAACATATTAATGAAATCGCACATTCGCACATAACCATTTTAGAAAAGATTGTATTTTTTTTTTATCATATGGTGATTACTACCCAACTTTTTGTCCACTTTTGAGAATTAGCTTAAAAAAAATAGTCCATGTTGATTGATTAACCCAAGTAGGAATCAAATACGTAAAAAGCAACTTGCAAAACAATTTACTTCGACATCTTAAAGTCAAGGCTTAACAACCATGTTTTTCCCCACACAAAAGAAGGATCCATGTCTTCATGTTCATCAAGACTTTATTCCTATGCTGGTCACACCTTCATTTATTATTCTTTGGCGAAACTATGTAAACAAACAAGAAAACTTGGTAGTAATTGTTTAGAAATAGTGATTCTATTAAAAGACTCCGGTTAATATGAACTTGCATGTTCAAAAGAAAACATTAAATAGTGCTGTAAAGGAATCGAATCGACGAACATGAATGGAGCATTGTTTATGTTCGTTCGTTTAATTTTAACTGAACAAATAAACGAACATGTTTGGCTTAAATGGACGAATTTTCTTCTCCATATTTGTTTATTAAAAAACTAAGGTTCTTCATGTTCGTTTATGTTCGTCCAATAAGATATTAAACAAACATAAACGAACAATCATGCATGAACGTGGACTAATAAACATAAACGTTTTTAAAATACACATAACAATGTGTTTTATAGGTGTTGTCTTGTTTGCGTAAACCACTTTTTAAGTGTAAAAAAATATACGTTATACGAACGTAAACGAACGTTAACGAATGCATGATCACACGCTCACGGACATAAATGAACGGACAAGACTTTTGTTCATATTCGTTTATTTAACTAAACGAACGTAAATTATTGTTCATGATCGTTCATTTAATATATAAACGAACATAAACGGACATTATCCAGAACAGTTCCAGAAATGTTCACTTCGTTTACAACCCTAATAAGGACTAACGGTGCATCCAAGACAAGCTCGAGCTCGACTAGAGTTTAGTTATATACATTATGAATTTAGTACGGTAGCCGAACATCCATGGTGTAGTCTCAACTCGGGATAATCGATAATTAACTTTGAAATAATAACTAGAACTATTGCTCAACTTGATCAAGCTTGTGTTAAGTTCTAGCTCCAATAACAAGATAGTAGTTCCCTATCGTTTATTTTCGCATACATAGATAAAATCTCATTGCAATCGTATATGTCAAAAGGTAGGACAATGTGTTTGAAAATAGTTGTGGTCATGAACCATTGAAAAGTAGGGTCTTGTTTTCTTTTTCTTTTTTCTCCCTTTATTTAATGCATGTATTGATAAAAGTTTGAGTCGACATTACTAAATGTATGCATGATTACAAATCCAAACCATAATCGAGGCGGCGGGTGGTGGATGACGGCGGCGAGGAGGTGGCGATGGTGGTGGTTGGGGTCCATGATGGTGTGATAAGTCATCATCGTGGTTGCCATCGCTTTTGGTAGCAAAGAATTTTTATATATCGTCCCACCATGTGCACAAAGCCAAAATATTATCTCAAAATCATTTTTAAAGCAAAGGTTAACATCTTTTTAACTGGCAGAATGGCCTCTTGGTCCCGCCTCTTTCTTATTAATCATTACAAAACAATTCGTATTATTTATAAGTTTTCATAAATGGCTATTTAAGTCTAAGTTCACATATAAATGGAAGTGTGACTTTTAAATGTTACGATGTATAAGAATAAGCGTAATGGAAAAAGATGTTGATGCGGTTTCGCAAATTTCACGTCAACATCATATCATCATCTTTCAGTCACCTTCCGCCATCGGTACTTTTATGCGTAGTTAATGGAGCACATAACAATCTTCACGCGTAGCCGGTGTCTCAAAAACCGGCTTCACGTGTGTTGAAGCTCTACCACTAAGCTTAGCCTAAGCTTGGTATCTAAAATGTACAGAAATGACATTAAAGATTTACATTGTTTATTTTAAATGTAATCATCAAGTAATAATCATTGTATAGTTTTTTAATCTTGATCATTATAAATCTGGCGAGATGAAATCTATCTCGAGAATATAAGTAAAAATAATGAGAAATATAGTAATAGTATTAAAGAAAAGAAATAGGGAAAGACGATAGGGTGATGTAGAGAAACGTAGGCTTAGAATGCACCAAGCTAACTCGGATAAAAAAGGTAACGTGTGGAGAAGGTCAAACAGAGAAAAGTTGATACATCATTATAGGGCATGGGCATGTCCTCCTAAAACCCTACTTTTATTCATTTATTTTCCTTTTTAAAATTTGACATCAAAACTTATTTTTGTATATCATGGAGTACATGCTAATAATTACTCTATTCGTTTTAAAATAATTGTCTTTCCGATTAAAAACACCAATTAAAAAAAACATAATTATTACTGTTTTCACTCTTTTACATTTTATAGAATAATAGTTTTATCATTAATTAATTATTATTATTATTATTTTAAGTTTGTAATAATAATATCAAATAAGAGTAATATGACAATCTACCTCAAACTTATCTATTTATTTTTAGTAGTGGACAATTAATTTGAAACATTCAAAAAAAAAAAAAAAAATGGAATGGAATGAGTAATTAAATTTAAACTAGTAAATAACTAGAGCAACAAAGTTTCCATATAAGAGAACATCGCTTGTCATAAAATTATATGAGAGTGTGCTAACCATAGGCTTAAGGTTATGGTTCATCCGTTTAACGGCAGTATATGCATTTAGAGCAGGAGGTACGGTGGTGCCAAACTTGGTGCCAACGAGTTTGGCGCGACGCCAAGCTTGGCGCACCGTTACCCCTGTCGCGCCAAACTCCCTCGCGCCAAACTTAACAGCCAGGTTTTTTTTTTTTTTTGAAAAAGTAGCCGTTGGTGGTGGCAAATATAGCCGTTTTTTTTTGAATTTGTACCCAAATTTTTTTATAAAAACCTCCTTATTCTTCCATATTTTCACACACTCTTCAAACCTAATTCACACCTCAAAAACACTCATTTTTCTTTCATTATGGATCCAAACCATCCCCTCGGCGGAAGCACTTTAGACAATTATGAAGATTTTTTAAAGACGACCGAGAGAGATATATTCGTTCAGATCAAGAGTATGAACAATATATGAATTTGTGTAATCAAGAAGCCGGTGGATCAAGATCGAGTCCTAAAAGGAGGGCATATATACCACGTCAACGAGAACGCGGCGGAACGTCTAATCGACGACTATTTCGGCGACGCAGAGATTGGTCCTAAATATCCATAAGAGAATTTTCGACGAAGGTATCGTATGAGCTCTACACTTTTTAAAAAAATAGTTAATGCTATTCTAAGTTATGATGCCCAGCCCCTTCTCAAATACTTTCAATTTTTTAGAGATGGTTATGATGCTACCGGTCGTAAAAGTATTGATCCTATTTTGAAGATCACATCCGCTATACTGCAATTAGCGTCACACTGACGCTGATGCTTTGATGAGTACTTGCAAATTGCCGAACGAACTCAACGACAATGTTTAATCGACTTTACAAAATGCATACATGTTTTATACGTTGAGAAGTATTTAAGGAAGCCCACTTTAGCTGATATTGAAATGTTATATGAATTGCATAAACAAAACATGGACTCCGGGAATGCTCGGGAGTATTGATTGTATGTATTGGGATTGGAAAAATTGCCCAAAAGCCTTAGCCCTCAATTCAAAGGCGTGGCCATAAATACCCAACTATTATGTTAGAAGCGGTTGCGGATCAACGGTTATGGATATGGCATGCTTATTTTGGGGTTCCTGGTGCAAATAATGATCTAAATGTTTTATATGGTTCTCCGTTATTTGATGATGAACTTGCCGATACAGCTCCGGAATGCCCGTTTGAAGTAAATGGGCATGTGTACAACAAAGGTTACTATCTAGCCGATGGCATTTATCCAACATGGTCCGTGTTTGTGAAAACGTTTTCGTTGCAAGGTCCGAAAAACGTTGAGGTTTAAAATAATTCAGGAAAGTTCTAGAAAGGATATCGAAAGAGCTTTCGAGTCCTACAAGTCGTTGGGGAATTATACGACAACCCGCACGTACTTTCGAAATCAACGCTTTGACAAGGATCATGAATTGCTGTGTAATGTTGCATAACATGATATTGGAAGACGAAAATTACGTAGTGAATTTAAGAGATGTGTTCGTTGATCCAACGCCAGACATTGCACGGAAATGGACCGAAAGATGTGATTTACATGTTCGAAAACACAAAGAACTCAGAGATAGCAAAATACACAACGATCTTCGAGATGACCTTGTGGAACATGTTTGGAGAAATTATAACTAGTTTGTAATTTTTATCTTTTTAAGTTTTTATGTTTTTTTTTATTGTAATGTTTTTTTAATGAATAAAGTAATTTTAGAATATATTCTTTTTACATTTTATAAAAAAAAAAAAAAAATGAGTTTGGCTAGAAATTCCCAACGGATACCCCGAAATGTGGTGCCAACATTTTCTGCCAAACTCAAAACTGCGACGTGCAGTTTGGCACGAGAACGGCACGAGAGTTTAGCCAAGCACCACTGTACCCAGTGCTCTTAGTGTTAAACTCTAAAAATTTCAAACAAACTTACTTTTACACCATAAATAGCGTTTTATAGCTATGCACGTGCATACTCTCCAACTCAACTGGCCGTGTTTATTAAATACAACAAGTACTATATATATTGTATAAGAAATTACTGATATCATTTGACTTAACTAACGGCCAAGTGGTCCATACTCCATATCATGTGTTATATTTCAAGATGCATTAAATTAGGCTGAATATTTTACACCATACCCTTAACACCTTAAGATTTATTAATGTAGCATTCACATATATAAAGCGAACAGATTTTGCATGTGCATTTCAAGACCAAAATATTTGGTTCACAAATCACAAGTGTATGTTTATTTTTAAATTTTATACTACAACATGTTATAAAGTTTTCTCTAGCTTGTTATAGGGTTACTATTAAATTGGGTTGGTGTTGAATATATGAACCCTACAAAAAGCGTGTACGAAAACCCTGAGCTAATTACCAAGAAAAGATTTGTGTCAGAAGACCATTTGAATCCGAGGGTGTAAACTCTGACAGAATGAATAGAATAGGGGTAGTTTTTTTTGAAATAATTGGCAATCTGTGACAGTGTGAATACTAGGAAATTAACTTCTTGTTTACTCTTTTTGTACCCTCTATCTTTAGTGTGTGGACTACCTTCTTATTTTCTACTTGCACATTTTACTTTTGGTTAAACAATGCTATGGTAAATTTTGGAAGGAATGTTGCAGTTAAGTTTTGATAGATTTTCACTAGGACTTTGGGAGTGTTGTTACATAGTTATATCTAGATAATTAGTATTGTATATACTTTCTTATGATTTTTTGTCTAACCTAAAAATTTGACACATGTCTCTGGCTTCTTGTTAGACATAATTTCAGGCACATGATCAGTTGAACATAAAAATTATTTCACCGCTTGAGTAAGTGTAGTTATCGTAACCTTATAGCTAATGAACCACAAAACTTGTAGTACAATGCAAGTTTTGTGGTTCATTACTATAGCTATTACGATAACTACACCTTTTTTTGGGTAAAAGGGTTTCCCCGGTAAAATAACGATAACTACACTAATTACTCAAGCGCACACTTGACCAAGTCAAACCAGCTGCTTTAGGGCAGTTGGCCACCAACTACCGCAAAAGCGCACAGTTGACCAAGTCAAAGCACAAACGTCGAGGGTTCGACCCTGGGCTTGGTCAACCAGTGTTGCCTAGGTAATTTACCGGGGTATGCCTCCCTTGTTGGGTGGGGGGCTCGGTACCAAAAAGGTACACGGACTTGAGATGGTTCCGCCAATTACCATTTTTTTTTACTCAAGCGGTGAAATGATTTTTATGTGCAACTGATCTTGTGCCTGAAATTATGTTAACAACAAGCCGGAGACATGTATCAAATTTAAAGGTTAGATGAAAAATCATGAGAAAGTACATACAATACTAATTATCTTGATATAACTATGTAATTCCTAAATTATCATTAGATTTTAAGGTTGTAGTATCATATATAATCAATTACAAGGCACACATCAAATTATCCAAACGTACCTTTTCGATTAAAATTAGTTAGTATAAACAAGTTTGTTAATCACTTTTGAATCAATCGAAGATAATACGTCATTATCGATCATCTCTTAATCTCACTTTAATGAAGAAGTTAACCTTGACAAGCTTTCACAAGGACTCCAAATGTTGTAGGGTTGGGTATCTTGGCTAAATTGTGTTAGCTCACTTTCAACCTTTATATATATCAGCTTGAGAATCTAATTATTGATTAATCACTTTTGTTACTTCTTTTTCGGCTAAGCATTCTTCTAGTACCATAATAAATGGTTCATTTAACTTTGATACAAAATATGTATGTTCTTTTGCAAAAAGTTAAAGACTGTTGCTTTTTAATTGAAAGGATCTACACATATTTTGGGATTGGACTACTAGGACCCCATGAGTCACTTTGAGCATATTTGTTTGTTCACAAATCATAATCAATGATCTTTGACTAGCTATATACAATTATTTCAACAACTTATTATACTTTCAAATACAATAGAAAAGCATAGAGATAACGATAATGGAGTCATTCTCATAACATTTCACGTGTGTCGTTGGGTCCTCTTCAACATGGCCGATGGTATCACTTTCCAACTTGTATTGCTTCGATTCCATCGCGCCATTTCTCTAAAATTCATTTTAGGGTTTGTTTGATTAGCCGGAGATGAAGGCATGAAGCAATGTAATCAACGGTTTGTTGCTATAAAATATTGTTGCTCAACTGATGTACGTTTATTGTACATCATATCATAGTGTTATTTGTAACGTTTCATACGCTAAACGCTAAGTGGATCTACAAGGCATTAGTTATAACTATAATTCTAGTTTGTTTGAACGGACGATGAAAGCACCCAAGTAAAACACATGTGAATAGAGAAAATAACACATCGTTTCGTAACCTAGATTGATTAATTATTGTCTGATAAAGCCTCGCCCGATAAACATCTCTCAATTTTGAAATGTATCCATGCTCTAGAACGTTTAACTTCCATTGTGCATTATGTGTATAGCTATGATCCAGTAATTTTATTCTACATCCTCATATCCGACGCTGACGGGATTGAGTATAGTTTTTGTCGTTAGGCTCTCAAGTATTTAAACACGTCTATTTCAATATACCTCAACGAATACAAGTAATGTCGGCCCATCACCTAACCTTGGCGACGTCGGTGTACGTGCAAATGCATGCACACGAGTGTGTTTTGGTGTTACACTAGTTATCATTTTGTGCCATTGATCTCGAACCAACGAGGAGCAAACCAACAAATGACACAAAAGTAAGTGGGATCCATAGAAAATGATATGAATTCAATTCAATTCCTTTCATCCAAGGATTGGCGAGGCCACAATAATGCAAGAATTGACCTTAAAGAGCCGTAACACTCCATATATGAAGTGACATTTTACCCTATCTTAGTATTTTAGCATTTGTATCCATGTGTTAGGTTTCCTTTTTCATTCTTCAGTCTTTGCCTTATTTCTTTTTGTGCAACTTTATGACATTTCAATTGACCTTACCATAATGTAACTTCCCTTTCATCCTTTTTTTTGCTTGTAACTATTTTACCCTATACACTAAATACTATTGGTTTGCTAGAGCACCATAGGTATTCCTGGAAGCAGTCTCCTTACTGTCGGGTTTATCATAGGATAGAAATAGATCTGTCCATATTCTACCTCCCAATACCCCGCTCTGGCAGAATTGGGTATGTTGTTGTTGTACTAAATTATATCGGTGTCAGGATCAAACCAAACGGTATAGTTATGTTCCGCCGTAAACATAGCCACTTCGTTAGGGTTAAAATAAATCAAGGTTAAATGGTTTTGACTTGCTAATACGTTTTGTACATAAGAAGCCAATATATTAAAGTCTCTCCTTACATGTTTCTACATCTAAAAATGTTCTAACACACATGGAAACGGTATAGAAGAAAGTGGGAAACCTTAAAAGGAAACATTAAAAGAAATACAAGTTTCTTAAAAGGAACAAAGACGAAAACATTGACCTAAATAACTTATGTTGACTATGGTGTGTAAGAATGACTATTTGATAGTATGAAACAACAAAAAGGGCTTAAATCCATACTATATTTGGGCCTTAATCCATACTTAAATATCCAAATCTATAGTTAACTAAGGAGTACTAATCAAAGAGGTCTAAGCAATGGTTTAAAAATCGGTTTTTAATTGACTCTGATCGAGCGACCGGGTCACGGTTAAACTGGTGGTTCAACCGGGTTTTTCGCTCAAAACTGGCTTCCAGTCACTCGATTGATTCACGATTCAACCGGGTCGACACGAGTTTTAAAACGGTGGGTCTAAGTATAGGGACATGACATGTTATTTTACGAGGATTGAAAGTCAAATAATTTAAAAAACACCAAATGTGCTTGCATCTTGGAAGTACCACAAGTCCACAATATATTTCTTGATTTTGGTGCCCAATGTGACAATGAGAAGGAGGGCAAAGACCAAAGCATATATCAATAATATTACCTGCAGATTAATTATATACTTACATAGTTATTATTAATGATTGCATTTAACAAGCGTTGACCTTTTCACTAGTTTTCATAATCACTATATTAATTTGAGTTTTCTACTTATCAAAATTTAAGTGAGTTTGTACTTGTATATGCTGTAAGTTAGTTTAATACTCATAATCATTTTTTTTTTGGTAATCTGGATTTTAGTTTAATCAGATACCATCGAGAACATACATTTAATTCTAGTAAAATTTGAAAACATGCATAATTGTATGAGACGGAAACAAATGCGAGGAAACGATTAATGTTGAAGCTCAAATTTTTATAAGATGTCATTAATCTTCGTTAAGAAAAAAACAACCGTTTTAATCCGATTTCATAAGCTTAATTTGATTGTTCAAGAAGTAGCTATGGGTGGAATGCAGGACGCCAAAGTGTATGGAAAATGATTGTCGTGCCTAAGAACAAGATGATCACAAGTGAAAAAAAAATTAATAGTGAAGATTTAGAGAGAAAATTTGCGTGAGGGATCTGTTATATTGTTAATGGATTGATTTGAACATATATATTAGGTATCTCTCATTAAATGTAATCTTGAGTTTTTAAAGATAAATATATATATATCTGCAGCGGTATGTGAGGCCCATCAACCTAAAGGTTGTGTGTTCGCTCGTTGAAGACATGTGAGATATGTGGGTTAGGTCGTAAAAAAGTTGCCGTTAAAAATAAAAAAAATAAAAATAAAAAATAAAAAAATTGGCTTCTTCTTATACTACAGTATCTATTAAGCAATGAGAATGCCGAAAGTGATTTAAGTAGTGAAAACAATACTAGTAAATTCAATATCGGAAGATGAAAAGGCAACTTTTATGGCACCATAAGTTCTACTCATCCCAAAATCTATGGATGAAATGTCTCAACTGTCTACGGATGTAATGTCTCAAGTGTCAACATGACCCAAATGTGTTTATAAACATTGTTAAAAAAATAATATTGTAAACTACTTAATGAGTTAATTCCACTATGCAAATGATATATGCATTAGCTAGAGTGGTGGCAACCATGCCAATCTCAAATTTTCATGCCTAATCACCCACCAATAATATCCTTCCATCTCATCTCATACCAATCTCATACCTAACAATAGATTTTTGTTTAGTGCAACCATGCCTAACCCATACCTCATCTATTTTTATTATTATTTTTTTATATATATATATATATATTAAACAATTTAATAAAAACATAATATTTTATTAATACTTGAGGAGGACTCATTTGAGGAATGTATGGAGCAGGTTGTGATTGAATTTGTGGACGAATGGAACGAGAACCTCATCTACGGCCTTTGGATGACGACGAACCACCTCTTGATTTTCTTGGATCCATGAGAATGTTTTTTAAAAGTGTAAAGAGATGTAGATTGAATTTGTGGTAAAAAAAAAATAGAATTGAGTTTGTTTATTTATAGAGGGGGAGTAAATTTTATTTTTATTTTATTATCTTTTTTTATTTTTTTTTTTAGCATGCATCGGCTACACACATTTATTGTCCAACGGCTCTTCTTTAAATGCCCAACGTTCACATTTTGGCCATGCCAAATCATTAAACAATACCGAATAACCACACCGAAGCTCCAAACCGAACCATGCCGATTTAGTGGCAATGCATACCCCGATCGGCATTGTTCATGCCTAAGGCATGCCGAACCCCGTTGCCAGTCCCCTTACAAGTATTGATTACATATTTTATGTCCTTTTCGATAACGACATTGTAAAACAGAAATATCTTAATTTAGACATAAACCAAGTTGTCCACTCGATAATTATCGAACCAATAGTACATATAAGGTCTAATCAAATATATGTAAATAATCGACATTTGATTTAAAGCTTATCATCCACATATCCATTGTCTTTTCCAATTAGCTTTTACATTTGTCTATTTTATGCAAAGTTCAATAATTTGAAAAAACAAAATGAATGCATATTTTGGTGACAAATCTTATTAAAAAAACTGTAAAAATCTTGGAAAGGTTAAAAATGGATTGGAAGCAAGATTGTTTCCTAACTTTGATGCATAAGAAAACTCGGATCCCAAAAGGCTAAAAAATAGATTAATAAGTCTCAAATTTTTGTATTGTAAATAGTCTAACAAACATAATAAAACAAGTAAGTTTTTTAAACTAATTAAAACCTGAAATACCTGTTTATTATATTCAAGATTAAAAAATTTAAATAGATTAGTTTAAGTACAAATAGCAGAAAATAAAAGTAAAATAATACAGTAGTAGTGTTTGTTTGAGTTCGAGGCATGAGTTGGTGGGGACTGAAGTCTACGTACATGCACATGGATTCAAGCCATTTGTAACCCCACCTCAGTAAATTTCAGCTCCTTTACCGGAAATAAAAATAAATTTATACTTTTATTCCTATAGTTATTGTAGAGTAATATTGAATGAAAAAGAGTTAAATAAAAGTGAAAATTACTGTAGTATCCATATTAAATACGGTGTGTTTACAGATACCCATATAGAGGACTAATATACACGACATGGACTTTAGTACACGACATGGGAAAAAGTAAAACTAAATGTCGGGTATAGAGTAAGAAAATACACGACATGGGGTAAAACACGGCGTGTGGGGTATAGTGGACGAAAATACACGACATGGAGGAATCTTTATTTTAAAAATTTAAAAACTTACAAAAAATACCCTTTAACTTTTTGATAAATACAATTTTTTTATATAACAAACTTTATTTGTCAAATATTTAGCAAATATCTAGCAAATTCGTTAATGGAAAAAATATCGTTACGAAGAGCTCTGAATTACGAACAAAACGAGCCCAATATTGATATGCTTTTAACGCACGTACGATTTTATAAAAAATGTTGAAGTTTGATATATATATTTTTTTTTTAAAAAAACTTTTGAAAGTATATAGAATCTTGCATTTTGAAAAATAAAAATACTTACAAAAACTTTTGAAAGTATTTAGAATCTCCAGTGATTTAAGAGTATGTTTTGAAAGTTTTTTTCTTAATATATATATATATATATATATATATATATATATATATATATATATATATATATATATATATATATATATATATATATATATATATATATATCAAACTTCAACATTTTTATAAAATCGTGACGTGCGTTAAGCATATCAATATTTGGCTCGTTTTGTTCGTAATTCGAGCTCTTCGTAGAACGATATTTTTTTCATTAACGAATTTGCTAGACATTTGCTAAATATTTGACAAATAAAGTTTGTTATATAAAAAAGTTGTAAATATCAAAAAGTTAAGGGTAGTTTTTGTAAGTATTTTTATTTTTCAAAATGCAAGATTCTAAATACTTTCAAAAGTTTTTTTTTAAATATATATCAAACTTCAACATTTTTTATAAAATCGTGCATGCGTTAAAAGCATATCAATATTGGACTCGTTTTGTTCGTAATTCAGAGCTCTTCGTAACGATATTTTTTTCATTAACGAATTTGCTAGACATTTGCTAAATATTTGACAAATAAAGTTTGTTATATAAAAAAGTTGTAAATATCAAAAAGTTAAGGGTAGTTTTTGTAAGTATTTTTATTTTTCAAATTGCAAGATTCTAAATACTTTCAAAAGTTTTTTAAAAAAATATATATATTAAACTTCAACATTTTTATAAAATCGTACGCTGCGTAAAGCATATCAATATTTGACTCGTTTTGTTCGTAATTCAGAGCTCTTCGTAACGATATTTTTTCCATTAACGAATTTGCTAGATATTTGCTAAATATTTGATAAATAAAGTTTGTTATATAAAAAAATTGTATTTATCAAAAAGTTAAAGGGTATTTTTTGTAAGTTTTTAAATTTTGAAAATAAAGATTCCTCCATGTCGTGTATTTTCGTCCACTATACCCCACATGCCTGCTTTTTCCCCTATGTCGTGTATTTTATTACTCTATACCCGACATTTAGTTTTACTTTTTCCCATGTCGTGTACTAAAGTCCATGTCGTGTATATTAGTCCTCTATATGGGCGATAGGTAGTTGTGAACAACAAAAAAAACCCATGCCGTGTATACATGGGATTTTGTACGGAACATGGCTAAAAATATAATTGCTACGACCATTCTTAGCCATACACGTCCATGTCGTGTATATAGTGATGATAAATACACGCTACTGGATGGGTAGTTTTGATATTGAGAAGAAACGTGGGTATGTGCAGACACACCGTATTTAATATGGGTACTACAGTAATTTTCACTAAATAAAATATTTGCTTATGTTTTTTCATTTTAACATTTCATTTACCACAAAATGTCTCTGTTTGTGATATTTTTTTCTATTTTTTTTACAGCTTAAAATGTGTATTAGATTCCTAAAAAAAGCACTTAAAAGCATTTTAAATATAATTATCTTCATGAAAGAGTATTTGAACTTACTTTTTTTTATTTAAGTAAATGAAAATACTATCTTTGAATAAATTAATGTTGAAAAATTCACTCAACTTCAAGAAAATGCAGTTGATATATTTGAATAAATTACTATATTTTAATATGATGGTTAAAGCAGAATTATTATATATACTAAAAGGATTTTGAACGGGCAAAACCCGAAATCTTAAGTGTTCCGTTTTGTGCTAAATCTCAACTTTATTGGCCCATCACTAATGATATAATACATGAACAGGAGCAACAGTATTTTAGTGGATCGTGTGCCACTTTGTGATTGGCTGAAACGTGTTGAGAGTTTTCCTGTTCATCCCCGTTTTGGCGTAATGATCCCGTAATACACTCCAGGCGTGATTTACCACATATAATCCGGCTGATCTTTGTACTAGAGGAGGATACGTGTCTTCAGATAAAATCTACCACTCTCACCGCCTTTCTTCCACTTCCTAGAAAATTCTATACCGTTATTGATCAATCCATCTTATCACACCTGCCAAACCTGATCATCGAAGAAGAAACTCCCAAAACCCAAAAAAAGCTGTTTGGAATACCACACTTTATCTCACATTACTCTCTCTAAAATCGGACAAATCTTGAAGGTCGGAGTATTATTCTTGGATTTGGGTTTTAAGGTTAGTAATAATTATGAATTTGTTTGCAAAAAATAGGACCGTTCGATATTGTTAATCATAAACAGATCTTGAAGCTTGGAGTATTGTTCTTGAATTTCGATTTTAGGGTTAATAATAATTATGCTTCATTACATAATTTGTTGAAAAAAAAAGTCCTTTGGGTATTATTTTCTGCTCGGCTTAGCTTCATTTTTTTTTTCTTTTTTTTTTAAATGTTTTTTTATAATTAATTTGTTATTTTTCTGTGAGTTTACGGCTGAAATTTGTCATGTTTAGTACTCCTTTTTATGGGTTATGATTGTTGATTGTTTTTTTCCCAAGTTTAATTTAATCTAATTGCTATTTTTTGTTGTTTTCGTCTGGAAGTTGTGATTAGAGTGTTTTTTTTGTTTGGTTTTGTTGATGGGTTGGTTGGGTTTACTGGATAGTTGATTCCACATTACTGTTTTGCTAATTTTTATGCCACATTTGTTTGAGTATATGGGTGGGGGAGATTAAAGGTGCGCCTATCTGAGTCTTGGCATGGCAAATCATTAGATTTGCAGCTACGGACGCCATTTGATTACAAACTGTGGTCAGAAGCTGTGTATAGGCTGCCATTATGGTCACTAATTTCATAAATGCTATAAGGTGCATTTTACATGGTTGTGACGATCCTTTACCCATGTTGTCTTGCTGCGGAATGTGGAAGGATGGTAGAGTGCGAGAAACGTTCGCCTCAGCAACCTCCATGTGCGCAGCCAGGGCATGAATTAATCTGATCCAAACTTTGGAATATTTTTGGAGCAGTGTAAAACGACGTACGTAGTATCAAATACCTACCCAAGGGCTACAACAGATAGCCTCGCGTTATGAAGTTTATTCGTTAAGGTATGTGCTTCTAGACAAATTGTCACAATTCTCAATTTTTGGTCATTTCTCAAAACAATTCATGCTTCACAATTTCATCATTTATCGTAAACTAGGTTTGCGTGTTCCAGATTCGCGTAACCTTAAAGGTTTAGCGGCAAATTCATGATCATATCATCACGAACATTTCATATGGACTAAGTTTAGTCTACATTTCATTAACATCATTTGCATCATGTTAATCCATTCATGACATTTCATTTCACATTTAACGCGTAAATTTTCATATTAAATAAACGTTATCGCGTGAGTTATTATTTTGAACATTTAATCCGTTATTTCTAAAATGATCCCGACATATTTTTATACTTATGTTTAGTTTATAAAACTATATTTTTAGTTTACCTAGTGTTTTAAATTATTTGGTATATAAATCGTTAAAGTTATATTATTACGACATTTTTCTTAAAAACTACACGATAATTATTATATCACTCAATTTTTACAAGGAATGTATTTTTACAATTTTTATGATCTCATTATACTTTATTTTGATCTACTAAAAATTTCTTTTACTTAAAAGCTACCATTTACCTTACAAGTTACATTGAAACTACACATTTTTACTTACACTTTTTCTTACAATTATACAATTATATACATAATATAAATAAAAAAAAATATATATATATTTGTTGACACAATCCCCCCAAAACCGGTTCTAGGGGGGGGAGTGTATGCATTTATTTGGTTGGTACTTGTTGTCTTTGATTGTATAGATTAATACTCCAAAGACTTTATTCACTCATTCATTCTCCTCATAATTCATCAAGTCAAGTAAAAATCTTTTTCTCTCTTTGTTTCTCTCCATCAAAACCGGTTCATCATCAAGGGTGTACAAGGGATCAAATTTTGCAAGATCAAGTTAATAAACAATCTAGAATCACACTCTTAATTAAGGTTTTGAAATAAAAACCTAGAGTGTTTAGGTTAAACCTTTGTTCTAATCACCTCATCATATCACTTGTAAGCATCTCATATTTATTTTTCATCTTACATATTCATTTCATACTCATCTCATCATTTTTGAGCAAAAACATGCAAGACTTGTGTTGTTTATACCATTTTTACCATTGATTTTTTTAGAGTTGAATATATATAGTCATCCTATAATTATTCCCTTGGCATATATTGGTCTTGATGATGTTTAGGAACCCATGACGCCCTAAGAAGGTGTATGGAAGGATTAGAATAGTTTTGGAGTTGATTTGAAGGGATTGGAATAGGTTTAGTACGAGAAAAACTATTTTCGACTAGTATAAAATGTGTTCTGTCCTTATTTCGTTTTTCTGGAAAATCAGACAGTTGACACGAAATTTTGGCCTTGATATTTAGAAAATATACTTTAAAACGAATCCGTGGCCGCTTGAACGGATTAAAACGGAGTTATAACGAAGAAGTTATGGATTTTACAAGTTTGACGACGAAATGTATAGTTTTCTGAAATTTCAGCAACATGTTTCTAATTTGTCCGAGTCAAAAACGAGCCTTAAGCTTTACAAATTATTTCGACTTATCAAAAATATATTAGTATACTTCGATACGAAGCTAAGGACGTATTATACGTAGAAAACGGATTTGAAACGACAAAGATATGCACGTTTTCATAAAATTGCCGTAACTATTATTTTCTGAAAAACTATATTATTTTACGAGACAAGTGTTACGATAATTGAAACGACCATGTTGGGGACTGTTTTTAACTAT
This sequence comes from Chrysanthemum makinoi, assembly GCA_910596185.1. NCBI lineage: Eukaryota > Viridiplantae > Streptophyta > Magnoliopsida > Asterales > Asteraceae > Chrysanthemum > Chrysanthemum makinoi. The sequence continues at coordinate 309,756,832 of OU343220.1, read as the reverse complement.
GATGTGGAACTTTTTGGAACGAAATGTCTTCTAATAAAATCGAGATCACCAAGCATATTTTTCAAAACGACCAACCGTTTGTATAGCAGAGTTGTAATAAATTAATTACGATTGCTTAAACTTTGCCGAAACTCATTTGTTTTACACAACATTGGACAAAATCACCATCTTTAACCCTTATTATCTTTATGTTCGAGACCTTTATGACGAAAACTCCTGAACTGAAACTTTTATATTTTAATACAAACTTTCCAAAACCGTCGAGTTCGTTTTCTAACGATCGACGTACACCGTTTTACGACTAGTTTTTCGGAGCCATTTTTGTCACTTTTATGAAATTTCCGACGACATTGTTTTACGACGAAAAGTGATAATTTCACTATAAATCATTACAAAACCATTGTAGGATGACATTTTGACGTAAATACTTGTAAAGTAATTTAAGAATGGTCAAGACGTCAAAAGAGTATTTTTTCGACGAAAAGTATTATTTTCAAAACTCGCAAATGGTATAAATAACATACGAAATGCATGCACAACATTACATCATAATTCATTAAGTATCATATCATTCATTTTAGGTCGCGGATAGTTTCCGAGCCTCATTTTCTTGCACTTCATTTTGTTAGCATACCAATCACACCAGGTGAGTTCGTAGCCCCACTTTCTATTACTTATTTGTCTTACAAACTCTTTGGGGGAGATACATGCTCAAACTATTTTCATTTACTTTCACAAATACTCTAAACGTTTACTGATTACCGCGAGTTTCATAGCCCCTACTTTTATACATTTCAATTACTTTTGGGGGAGATACATGCTCAAACTATTTTTCATTACTTTCGCAAGTACTTTAAACTCTTACATATCACGGTGAGTTCATACCCCACTTTTACTCGTTTAAATTCTTACAAACTATTTGGGGGAGATACATGCTTAAATACTTGTTTCACTCTTGCGAATACTCAAACCATTTATACAATTGTGTTACAATATATTTCTTATACACTTTGGACATTGTGTGTGGTTTATTGCGATATGTGCCTTAATGTGCTAAACTAGTTTTCAATTATGTATCAACATACAAACTTTAGCAACTGGTTAACTCCTTCGGGAGCCGGCAGAGAGGTATTGATAGTACTATCGGGCTGACACCCCCACCTTTGGGTCCTTGATGACGTGACCTGGGGTGAATATAATCTGTTATTCAATGAGACACAACAAACAATGTAGACTTGTCAAGAGGTTCAGTTGGCTGTGATTCTTTGCATTAAGTACTTGTATATATCGTATGCACATATGTCCTACTTACAAACAAGATTGACAATTCTATATTTTGGCAATGGGTTGTAAACACACAGGTTGCAAGTTTTGTATGGGCGAACTTGGAACTGAGTGGATTTGCAATGCCTTTGCTGCATAAACGATTTTGAAAGGCTTTACATTTCATCACAAACTCTATGAACTCACCAACCTTTGTGTTGACACTTTTTAGCATGTTTTATCTCAGGTATCTAAGGCATTCACTTCATGGCATGCATTTGGACACATCATAGAGTCGTGGTGACGACGCGTCTCACATGGGATTCATACACTTTAAAAACATCGTTTGGCTTGTATCAAACCTATTTCCGCATACATTGATTTTCATTTGGGACCTACATTTTGTAAACTCTGATTATTTTACTTAATCAAACGATGTATTTTCTAAACGACACTTTAGGTCGTTCGATATAACTGTAACTTTGATGCTATGACAGTCCTCCCCCAAGGTATTCAATTCCGCTGCAAAACACGTAATTTGGGGGTGTGACACAAATTGACAGTGTCGCTCCACATAATGGCATGGCAACACATCCTGAATTTGTGTATGCAACTATGGTGGAGAAGAATAACACGCTGTCATTTGCACCACATATGTATAAACGAGTACTAAAGGGATGTCCATATACAATTACACTTAGTAGGGATGAGCGCGGTATCATTTTTGCACCATACCGGCACCGTTTTCCGTGTACCGATTTTTCCGACCTAAATTCAAAGTATAAGTATACCTTTTATCAAAAAATATATTTAATCCTCTGTTTGTTAGCGTCCATAATAGTCAGACCATACAAAAGACACATTTTGAGCCTCATTATTTGAATAATCATAACATCTATATTTGAATGATTTTGTGCAGTCATTTTATTATGTTTTATACTATGGTTCTCAGAAAGTCCTTCCTGAGTGTTATGAGTGGTTTATGGCATAAAGCCTTAAACTCCATATTTGACTATACAATGCAATGCACTTATGATCAAATAGTCAAGAACACTATTCCTTTTACATATAATGAGTGCCTTTAGTTAGTAAGTTACAATACCAGGTTCTTAATCTCTAATGTACCATCATGGCCTAACTGATATACAGGTTCATGAATCTTTATTAGTTTCATAGCCTAGATGATTTTAGTGATTGTAAAAGAGTAGGATTTGATTTGTGTGAGGGGTTTGAAGTACACAATAAGTGTTACAGAGGTTTAGTTGTAACAGAAGGTTTTCCTTGCTCATCCCTAACACTTACCATGCCAAAGAAGCAATAGGGTGTTTACTCAGTCGTCTCGACGTGTTTTGCTTCATTCTAAAATGCAGTTGTTTGCTTTATAAATATATAATCACTTCTGCCTATAATGCAATTTCAAAATTAGTTTGAGTTGGTATGGGTGAAATCGTTAGTGAAGATGCCTTGGCTTGGTATGAAAGTCATCCAAAGAATTTGCAAGCTTCCGAGTTGATTTCAAGACTTCAAGACGATGTCATAAATTACCAGGTAAAATTCCTTATGAGATAAAAGGACTATTTTATGAAAAGAAACCTAATGGTCAAATTAGATAGACTATTACTAAAGAGGGTACCTCATACAATGTGTAGAACCATCAGGGGTGAAACTCTTTAATGCGTGTCGTTAAGTATGCCTGGAAACAAAAAGAGGTACGAGACTGATGAAGTGTTAAATGTTATCCTTGGATTTGATGGCAAGGATGTTAGAAGAATCGGGTTTCGTGCAGAATTGAATTTTAATCACAGTACTCTTTTTGTTAGCGCTAATGTTCAGCCTACTTTTCATGCGTCTTTTATTAGATTATATAGTAGCAAGATCGGTTTAGCCAACAATATTTTCTACAAGACCATCCAGTTGAGAAAAAAGATTGGTACTTTATGCTTATGCTTCACAAGAATCCTATCAATGTACCCGCTGTCAAGATGAACTAATCAAACCCATTAGTAGTTAACGAATTTACTAAATTTCGTGCACTGTTCACCTGAATTTTACAAACTAGACTCCCAAAGTTTATGTATTGTTAACTAAATTAGTACTTCTATGAATTTTATTATCTTATATTGTGTTTGCTTAAATGTTTCTAAACCAAGTTTGTACGTGTTTTTTTTATGTTGTACTTGATTAATATATTCTCAAGCATGCGTACTTTTTGGCCCAAACCATATGGGATCAAAATTAGTTTCCGTTTTTTATGTATTTTCTGAATACAAATGGTCCATCACAACGCGCAATTTGGCTGATAAGTTGTTCTCTCATGCTGTTTATTATGTTGATTTTCTTTGAGTAACAAATCTATTCTGCTGATATGTTCAAGGGTGTTCGGTTCAGAATTTTTCTACCTCTTTGCAAAGGGATTTGGTTGAAACATAATGTTGACTTTTTGTGCAACAACAAATCGTTTTTGTTGAACTACATATAGCGCAAGCATTGTTTAAAAAGTATGAATCTTATTATAGTAGTCTTTAAAAAGCTTACCAAGTCTGCGTTTATAAGTTTTTAAAATGATGCTGCCCCGCAGCAACGCGCGGGCAATCTTGCTTGTTCTGAATATAATCTTCAAAATTCATTTGACTGAGCAGTCTCACAACTTCTTATTATGATATGTTTATTTCATTTAAAAATAAACAAATAAGGAAAAGCAGTTTAAAATCACATGTTTCTGCTCTAAAAAAATATTAGCAAAAGGAAAAAAAATATATATAAAAAAATAAATAAAGTCAGGAAAACATAAGCATTCCAATCACCCCATAACCCTTAAAATTTATGTAAAACCTCAATTTCACTTCTTCTATCCAAAGAAACGACCTGGTAAAAACCGAAAACAAAACCATACAAATATAGTCAAGAGTTATAACATTATTTTAAACGTGTCAAAACGATATAAACAAAATTTAAAAGGTAAGAGGTTCCGTTCGTATATCGACAGTATTTTAACCAAATGCGAGACATATATACCTTTGATAGTCTCGATTTTTTATAAAACTAAGATGTAAGCACATTAGCTATTTTACAAAATTAAAACTTAGGTAACACAAATACATGTAACTTTTTTAATTTCCAAAGGTAAATACATGTAAAGGTAAATGAATGAAACAAAAATTTCACCTTAACCCAAATTGAATGTTTTCTTTGACCTTTCATATCAGTCACACTAACTTTGAGAGAAGTAGCAGTGTATAGTAGATTAGACCTTTGGTTGAAACCACAAACAATCTCAACTCAACTCAATCATCCCATGTGTTTTCATCTTTTTAAATAATATTATTCACCATGCTGACTCAGCATTATTAACCAAATTTCATATATCCATTTAAAAAAAAAACAAAACAGTAGTATTAAACTACTTAATATATTATGATATCAGCACCTTCTTTATTAACCCCATAACTATCACCACTATATAAACACATACACATTCTTTGTCTTAAAAGTTAAAACTGTGACAAAAAAACACACACACAATTTCACACACAAAATGGAAGAAATGAGTCAAGAAACAAGAAAGAAAGGTGGTCTAGTTACCATGCCTTTTATCATAGGTACATTTTTTCTATAATTAGAAAGTTTATATTTTTAAGATGAATCTTGGATCTTTTTGTGATTTTGGAACATGGGTATGTTGAATCTTGGATTTTTGAGCTGGATTTGATCTGGGGTTAGTGTAATTTTGTTTAAAAGTTGGATCTTTTTTTTGCAGCAAATGAGGCTTTTGAGAAGGTGGCTAGTTATGGATTGGTGCCAAATATGATACTTTATTTGATGAGTGATTACCAGATTAGTGTTGCTAAAGGAACAAATATATTGTTTCTTTGGACTGCAGCTTCTAATTTTGCACCTGTCTTGGGTGCATTTCTTTCAGATTCATATTTGGGAAGGTTTCTTACCATTGGGTTTGGTTCACTCTTTTCACTCCTGGTAACTTTTTCTTTTTTAACTTTTTATTAAAATCTGAGTTCTTAGTAAAGATTCTTGTGAGTTTAAAGTTAAGATTTATGAAATCTGGATAAAAAGGTAACTAAGTAGTACTCCTTTTGTATCAAACTATATAGTGTACATTTTAATTGTATTACCATGTTTAAAAAACTTTCCACTTTTGGAAATTAATACTTGTAGTAATAAGCTAATTTCCTCATTCCTACTTAAATAACTTTACCATTAAATTTTGCAACTTTTAGTACACATTATCATGTGATGTAGTTATAATTAATTGGTTACTTTTTAGGGTGATGTCGTTTTAGTATAATGAAATAAAAGCCTGTATTAATGAACTCTTAATAATAAGTGAATCCTATGTTATGATTGCTTTTTAGATGTTGAACAGCATTTTGTGACATTGACTTGCAAAAAGAATCAAGCTGGACTAGGTTGCTGAGTAAGAAAGGCCAGGATGGCACTTATTTAATTTGTTCACAAGCATTCAGTGAACATACAAATGCTTTTTTCAGTTTTGGCCCACATGTCCTACTTACATTATTCATGATAGAAGCCTCAGCCCCTACCTTTGAGATATTATGTGTCCTTTGATCAAGACCTGAAGTAGAAATTTGTAAGGACTAGATAGTGCTTTAGGAAAAATTATGATTCAAATAATGCTTTCTAGGCATGTAAAAGTATATCTTCTATGTTATAAAAAGTGATTTTTAAGAGATGCTTCAAGTTCAAGTGGTTAGCACTTTTGCCTCTGGAGACAGATGTCAAGAGTTCGATCCTTACTCCTTGCAAGGCCGGAGGTCCTTTTCTACCTTTGGTAGAACCAGAAGCAGCCTCTCTACCTTAGGTAGGGGTAAGGCTGTCTACATCTCAACCAACCTATACACTGTGGAAGACTGTATTAGGAGTTACTTAACTTTTTTGAATTTCAAATTTTGCTTAAAAAAGTACAATAAAGATTAAGAAACATAAAATGTGAAAATCTTGAAAATAGTGAAAATTATTAGACTAGAGCCTCAAATGATGTAATTTGTGCATGAGTACTATAGTCAAGACCTTTTTGTGGCTAGTCGCAGAACTGATTGTTTGTTTTATTTCAAATTTTTGTAATGATAGGGGATGTTCTTGCTATGGTTAACAACAATGGTTCCACACCTAAAGCCACCTCCTTGTAATCCATATACCGAAACCTGTGAACAAGCCTCACACTCTCAGTTTGCTTTCTTGATCTTTGCCTTCATATTCATCTCCATGGGATCAGGTGGCGTAAGACCGTGTTCATTAGCTTTTGGTGCTGAACAAATAGACAATAAAAACAATCCGAACAATGATAGAGCCTTAGAAAGCTTTTTCGGGTGGTATTATGCAGCGGGTGCAACTGCGGTGTTGATTGCTTTCACGGGTATTGTTTATATTCAAGATCATGCTGGATGGAGGATCGGTTTTGGGATTCCTGCTATACTTATGCTCTTGTCAACATTGTTGTTCTTTGTGGCTTCTAAACTTTATGTGAAAATGAAAGTTAAAAAGAGCTTATTCACTAGCTTTTTACAAGTGATTGTGGTTGCTTATAAGAATAGGAAACTTCCTACCAAGTCTCCGAATGCCGATGGGTGGTATTATCACAAGGATTCTCTAGACTCCTTGCCCACCAAGAGATTAAGGTATCATTTTTCTTTCGTTATTAGAGGTGGCAAAATGAGCGAAATGTGTATGGGTCAAAACGGGTCGGGTTGACAAAAAACATTTTTCTGCTCCAACTCTTTATATTTTTTTATGATAGGAAAAACTTTGCCAAATATGTGTAAACAACTTGAATATGGTAAAATTTTGTTTGGCCTGTTTGACCGTAGGTAAAAACTTAACCCGAATCGACCCATTTATATGTAAATGGGTCAATCGGTCACCTTCATTGGAACTATGAATGTTTTGTCAAGGATTTGATCTCTAATTCCTTATGTAGGTTCTTGAACAAAGCTTGCATCATTCAAAACCAAAAAGATTTAACCTCAGATGGAATCGCTACCGACCCGTGGAGGTTATGCACAGTAGAACAAGTCGAAGAACTAAAAGCACTAATCCGAGTACTACCATTGTGGTCTTCAGGAATCATGATGTCAATAAATGTTAGTCAATCTTCATTTCCAGTAATTCAAGCAAGCACCATGGATAGACACATGGGATCAAGCTTCCAAATTCCAGCAGGGTCCTTTGCTTTCTTCACCATCGCGGTTCTAGCTCTTTGGGTCGTTCTATACGACCGTGTAATACTCCCATTTGCATCAAAGATTAGGGGAAAGCCAGTCCACATTGGTGTCAAGTTAAGAATGGGAATTGGTCTTGTTATCTCCACTATGGCAGTGGTTGTTTCCGCTATCGTAGAACACGCTAGAAGAAAACAAGCAATCCGACAAGGGCTAGCAAACAATCCACAAGCGGTAGTTGCAATGTCTGCAATGTGGTTGATCCCTCAATACTGCTTACATGGATTAGCCGAAGCGTTTAGTGCAATTGGGCAAAACGAGTTTTACTACTCAGAGTTCCCTAAAAGCATGTCAAGCATTGCAGCATCTCTATTCTTGTTAGGAATGGCTTTCGCTAATCTATTGGCTAGTCTTATACTAAGCACAGTTGAAAACGTCACTAAACATGGCGATAAAGAAGGTTGGATCGCCACTAACATTAACCAAGGGCGGTACGATAGTTACTATTGGGTTCTTGCCATAATGAGCTTTGTGAACTTGTTTTACTATCTGTTCTGTAGTTGGGCTTATGGTCCTTGTGCTGACGAAATGGTTAAAAACGACACTAAGACTAGTAGTACTAAAGACCCGAGTGAAGAGTTAAGAAGAGCGCGATCTGTGGCTGATGAAAGAACAAGTCTTTTCTCTAGTTTACCATCATAATCAACTTCTTGCAAATATTAGATGTTATTTAAGACAGGTTCATATTATGAGATATCTCTAATTTGAAAATGATCAATGTAAAACCCAAACGAAAAAAGAAAAAAAACGAGCGTTGGAGAATCAAGAAACTGATCCAATGGCTCGACGTGGGGTGTTGTTTAGTTCGGTTTGGTTTGATGTGTGATGATAGACGAGGAGAACAATCGTTTGTGCTGTCGATAGACTAGGTTTTCGTCTAGTTTTGTATTACGGATGTGAACTTGAATATATACTTGTAACATAAATATTAAGTGTGTTTAAGGTTTTTATTTGTACCTTGTTCTTAGATTGTATCACAGTATCTTATTCACATTGATTATTAAAAAAAAAACAAAAAATGTTGGAAAAAATAGTCAATCCGTCTTAAAATAATTGTCTCCCGACAAAAAAACATATCGTTTAAGAAAAACATAATTATTACAGCTTTCTCTTTCTTACTTTTCATATAATGACAATTTTACCTTTAATTAATTACTTAATTCATCTTTTAAAATTTGTAATACTAACCTCAAATGAGGGTAATATGGTAAACTTGATCAAAATTTCATATTTACTTTCCGTAGTGAACAATTAATTTCTGACAACTTAAAAGGAAAACATGGATAATAAATTTAGAAAAGAAGGAATAATAGATTTCCTTTTGATCAAAAGGAGATATAATAATTGGTTTGTAATAATTTTAAGGTATAGAAAAAACCATAAAATATTGAACAGAAACAAAAACAATGATCCAAACCATGTCCAAAAATTGTGGGTTTGACAGAGAGGCATGGCTCTTTATGTGAAAGGCAGTGCATCAAGCTAAAACTGTTCCCCCCTAAATTTAGGATTTAACAACTGTTCATAGCCTTTGGGTTTTAATGTTGGTCTTTATACACTGAATTCATGTTCTTTAATTATTAATTTTGCACAGGTATTGTATAGTGTTAAGTTAGATATTTGATTGGTGTAATGAATTTACCTTAGCTTAAGATTTACTCCATTGTATACACAATAGTTTTTTATCCCCATTTTTAGCTACCCATATGATAAAGTACTTCTTTTCCCTAGTTTCTTGTATTGAAATTTTGTTGCGAAAATAGGGTTATTTTTTTAAGAGCAACTAATTATCTGACAATATTTACAAATCTATCTGAAGCAGTACTTGAACTGCCAATCAGTTGATTAGGTACCTTTTCACACGGGGAGATGATTTGCACACATTTCTTTTTTATTTGCACACTCACTGTATAAATAATCAAAGCAAAATGTAAATATGGTACAACCGTCTAAGCAAAATGTAAATATAGTACAACTGTCTGATACAACAATTAAAGTGTTCCAATCAAAGTAAAGTCACGCAAATCAATTCCCTTTCACACGACATGAAATACCATCGATCCCTTTCGTTTTGTTGTGTAAAATACCTGAAATCTTTCTACATAAATACACCTGATATTAGACAATGAGCCAGCTAAAAATAGAGCTGATATCAACTGGTAACTGAAATAATGAGTAGAGGCCAAAATACATTTTATGCCATGATAATAATTGTGAATAATTCCCTAATATGAGGAATACTTTAAATTCCACTTTCTTCTTGTCTCAAATAACAACAAAAATACATTCATAAGTTTAATGTGCCACACTTGAAAAAGGGTGATTTTTTTCTTTCTTTTTTTAGCTTCTTAGAGGAGTTAAGAGTCACATATGATTTAAAGCCTCTAAATGGCCAAAATTCTAAACACTTCAACAACTTCACTAAATAGTTCTTATATCAGCTTCTTGTTTTTTTTGTCATATAAAAAAGTTAAGCAAAAGTTGGAATCATTAAGTATGTTTTGTAAGAACTCATTTAGTCGTATACATTTGGAAAAAAAAGGGATTGTTCTTTTAGTTTATTTTCTTTTTGGTAGTTTTTTAGACTAGCTAAGAGGCACATGTGACTTAAAAGTTCGAAACACTTCAACAGCTTCACTATATATTTTTATATTAACGATAGTCGAATGCGTATAGAATGAGGCAATTGCATATATATCCCTCCAAACACTCAAAATTGCATATATATATATATATCCGACCTAAACTATAATAGCATATATATCCCTCCTGAATCTAAAAATTATATATCCAAAATAGTTTTTTTATTTATTTAAAACCTCAAAACACATTATAGTTACAGCTTATATCTAAAATTTTGATTATATTATGAACGAAACACAATTAAAGATGATTATGAATTACCTAAGTCAATGTTAAGGTTTATAATTGTAGCGTTAATGCATGTTTAGAGGGAATAAGTCATATAAATCTAAGATAACGATGATCGATAGCGAGTAAAACACAAAGGTATAATAGACATTTTTTATATAAATTGTAATTATAATGTGTTTTTGGGTTTTAAATATATAAAAAAACAATTATTTTGATATATATGACAATTTTAAGTTTTAGAAGAACGGGCATATTTTTTTGTTTCGTCACATAAAAAAGTTTGACAAAAGTTGTAAAATTTAAGGTGTGTGTTGTAAGAAATCATCTGTTCATATGATATTACAGGACATACACTTTGTATAATCATTGTATTCAAAGCATAAGTACCCTTTAAACAACTGTTAACCAGATAATTTTGACACATGGAGTGAACGTTAGAGAACTGTAGACTAATATACCACATGGAATTGAAGTCATTAAATATTCCACAAATTGTTTTATCATGAAACATTACATAGTCAACATAACTTATAAAAGCAACAAAAATAAATAGAATAAGGTACCATGTTATGCAGAAAGGGTAAAAGCTTGGATTCTCATAAAACAAAGGAAAAGACAGTTTAATACTACAGATCAAATGAT